>MU795692.1:0-13232 GCA_027886305.1 Lentinula aff. lateritia
TGAACTCGCATATTGTGTATTAGATTGGTTGGTTGGAGTGCCCATTAGATTCCTTCCTTTCTCTTTCACACAAAAACGAGGCAAGCTCGTTAGCGGTATATGGTGCGTCGTAATCAATGATGAGGTTTGAGAGGTGGTTGGGGATTGCAATTTTGGGAAGTAAGTACTCTGCTTTTCCCTGGGTTCCACGAGAGAATGGGTCGGCTGGGTTATGGGCACTGGCGACATAGCAGGTGTGGATTGTGGATTCCGAGATTGTGAGATGAAGTGATTTCATGAATGTGTCGGAATATACTGTTCGTGGTTCTGTTCCTGCTTCTTCCGTTCTACCACCCCTCGACCATGCCTCCATTGTCTCCCCAATATAATGGTGTCCTGCCGTTGCTTCCCTTGAAATGATGACGAGGAGGAGGTAGAAGCCGACTGCCTCGGCCCACCCAATGTCACAATCTTGGTCTTTTCCTCTCCATCCTGGGAGGAGACGGTAGGCTCGCCAGAAGCCGCGGATGTATAAGCCGATGCCAAAGCCGCTGCTGGCGTCAGAGTATGCATGCGTGTCTACGAGGTTTGCTGGTCCTGGGATGGGTGTGGAGATGGGAAAGGATAAGGTGGTTTTCCACCAAAGGAGATCAGCCGGCCATCTGCGTGGTGCACGATGTTTTTTAAGCGGTGCCTCGTGGCTGAGTTCCGCGGTGAACTTCTCGAGCTCGATTAGGTAGGTTCTGCCAATGGGAAGGACAAGGCTAACATGAAGGAGCTTTCCGTAAAGCTTGCTTACTTGTTCCGCATTGTGTACTTTCCGTTCTTCCCACTCCTTAATTGCTGCTATGTATTTGTGGTGTTTGGCAGCCGGAATTGACACTGTCCTTCCGCTGAGATCCCATTGGAAACTGAAGTAAGTTGGATCGTTGCAGAAAGGGATATCTTTGTCGGCCGCCCAGGTGTATCCTAGCATGAGCGTGATTTGGTCAATGTCATCAAAGGAGTATGAGAATTTTGAATCTTCTTGGGAGCGGGTGGATTGACGGGAGAGGTTTTGAATGGGAAAGGTAAAGTCATTGTCAAACTCTTCTGGTTGTCTGTTTGGTAACGTTTGACCTTGATATAGAAGACAGCCTTTGCGGTGGATGAGTCCTAGTTTGGCTGTTCGTTCTCGTAGCTGTTCTCGAAGCATGTTGTATTGGTTGATGTGTTGCACTAGGACTCTTAACCAAAGGTGGTCATCGACCCACTTGGTTAGAGGGCCCAGGCCATAGCCTCTGCATATGTTGATGCCACAGCCGGCTAAGTGACCAAAGGATCCTCCCACTGATGTGAGGCCGAACATGTCTCTGGTGTCCACACAGTATTCATTTTGAGATGTTCTGATGACTACTCCGGCCCATTGTGACAGATGCAAGGGGATTAGTCGGTATGCTTCCGAGATGTCCCTTACTGCTCCCTGCGAACCGGGAGGTAGGGTCCATATTAGCCGGCAGGTCGTGGCAAAGGTTCCCCATAGGCAAGGATATAGGGTGGAGTCAATGTGGGAGTTGATGGAGGAGATGAGGGCCGGTATTGAGGGGATCCTTGTGGGTCGGTATGGGTACGAGAGGTTCTCAAGTAATCTAAATTTACCTGGTTTTCCGGGTTTTGGGATCATCGAGATTGGTGATGTTTGGAAGGGACCTAGGATTTCTTCAATGGTTTCTCGGGAATATGGGCCAAGCCATCATCCTGTGCTGATTTCGTTTCTCATTACTTCGTGGAAAGCAGTTATTGATTGGGAATTATTAAGTCTATTAGGTGGTGAGAATGTGTAATTTATCTTAGGGATTCCGACGTTGAAACCGTGTTGTATAGATTCAGCAAGAGTGGGATATTTAGAAGTGAGATTGAGTTGAGTGATTGCGAGTTCCCAAGTGTCGGCTTGTAGAGGGGTATGAACTCGGAAGCTACTCTCCATCAGGACAGCTGCTAGCTCCATGGCTGCTGTTTGTGCACCCTGAGCACTGATGTTTCTTGGGGTGGGCGCGGCTTGTGCATCCATTTGGCCTCTGCCAGTCGGCACAGAGCTCCAGTCCTGCATTGGTTCCCTTAGCGATTTCAAGATAGCCTTGCTTATTCCAGTTGCAGGCAACTCCACATTTCCCATTCCATATGGAGGTTCATGAGCAGTGCCGAATATCGTGTTTGTCTCGTCCGAGACACTGGTGGCAGTGTGTGAGCAGAGGTTGATTGGAGTCTCGAAAGGAACGTTGAAA
Organism: Lentinula aff. lateritia; assembly: GCA_027886305.1. Lineage (NCBI taxonomy): Eukaryota > Fungi > Basidiomycota > Agaricomycetes > Agaricales > Omphalotaceae > Lentinula > Lentinula aff. lateritia. The sequence goes on from MU795692.1 coordinate 2,244, forward strand.
GTTGGGGGGGTCTGACTGATGGTTGTCTGCTTGCTGGCTGGCTTTGCGAGGGGAAGTTGAGGGATAGGGAGCTTGGCGCGTCCTGTTGGAGGATTGTCGCGTGCTAGGGAAAGGAGGGTTCGAAGTCGCCTGAGCGAGTTGCTGCAGCCTGGCTTCGACTCTTGCCTCCATCTGTGCTGTGGCTGCCTGAATATCTGTCAGCGCCATGGAGATGTTGTGATGTTAGCAAGAGATTTGTGATATTAGCGTCGATGCAAGTGGAGTATTAGCGTTGATGTGGCAGGTATTAGCATCGGAATTGGCGGAAATTAGCATTAGCATTTGAATTGGTGTGATGCGTCGGTGTTGCGGATGTTGTTGTTAGGGGTTTGAGGAGTTGTTGTAGAGGTAAGATGGAGTCATTAGCATATCTCGTGTGGTTTCGAGGGGCGGGGTTTACATACCTTTCAGACTTTTTTCCTATTTCTGCTTGACAATCTGCTGCCAACTTTCCCCAATGACTCTGTCGGATATTATCGAGAGGTCGAAGGGCTCCTTTCTTTCCATTGCGCCGTACCATGCTAGCCGCATTTCGGCATGGTAATGGGCCAGGACTTGGTCTCCATCTTGCTCTTGCAGTTCGCGATGCATGTCCATGTTGCTGTAGAAGCCAGCAAACATGGTAATGAAATCGTCAGGCCAGGTGCCCAGATGAAGTGCATTGAGGAAGGCACTTTTGGCTCGCATGACCTGGGACCAGGACAGTTGAGAGTCGGGGATTGCGTTTGGTGAGGCGCGGACTGAGTGAGACCCGACTAAAGATATGCTGGAGCCTGCCAGGGAGTTGCCATCCTCTACAGCGAATTGGAGGTGATTGGTGTCCAAGGATTCTTTGCTTCATTCCTTGGCTTCCACTGCCGCGTCTGGGAGGAAGTACCATAGGGGTACATATTTGCGTGCTGTCATCAACTTCTTCGCATACGGGTGTAGTTGCAGGGGGACCATGTCTACACCGAGGCCTTTCTGAAAGCTGTATACAGGGAGGTGTTTCTTTTCGGCTTCCTTTGACAACTCCTTCTCCTTTTCCTGTCTTTCAGCTTCGGCGAACCTTTCTGCCTCTGTTTCTTCCTGTCTTCTCTGTTCTCTTAGGGTTTCTGCCTGTTGTAGTTGTGCTTGGTATTGAGTTCTCAGTTCTTTGATATGCGCTTCCCACTGATCTTTGAGACGTTGGGCTGCGAGCTTGTTTGTGGTGACTTCGGGAGTGTTTGCGTCTGATATGAGGGCAGATTGCATGAAGGCATAGGCTCCGCCTGCGAAGTTTGGAGCAGGTATCTTAGCAGGGTTGAAGTCCATGTGCTCAGCCATGTTTGTATATTCAGTGAGGAGAGCTTCGTATAAAGAAGACCGAGAGGGAGCTACTAGACTAGTATTAAGCTGCTTCGACGGACGTGTGTCGATGCGGTACTGGCAGAAGAAGAATGTACCGCATCACGTGTCCGTTCGAAGACTCTAGTTTGCTGCGTCTCGATACTCTTGACTGTCAAACTGCCAAAACGCAGAATTTTTAATTGAGCACATCTAACAGTCTATAGCCGTATATCATCATCACAACAGCCTGGATATGCGGCAGAAGATCATATTTCAAAATATTGACAATATCTGCACCTTTCTTTCCCCACGCCTCTCCAATCTCTTTCAATTTTTTCAGCACGAGAAGTGATTATGTGATAGCATGAAGTCTGAGCAGCGTTTAAGGACGGAGCTCAGCTTGAATTTGCTGAAGGACAGTAGGATCAGCTCCTATTAGATATTGCTGCTGGAAATTTGATGTCTTGACTTTGTTAAGATCATGTACACCGTATAACCATGCCAGAGGTCACAGGTGTCTAAGAGCAGAAGGTCGAGTGGGACAGTAGTGAAGTTATTAACAACACCGCCGTTACGCCGTTAGTCCCCGGAGATCGAGAGTATAGAAGAGGGAGTCTAGTAGCAGCCAAGTCGGAGCGGCGGTAACACCGGTGACGAGAAGCGAGCCAAAGAACTTATAAGTCCAAAGGCTATAGAGAGAGTACTTCAAGGTGATGAGCCTGAAGACTTAGAAGAGCACAGAGTGAAGGAGGGAATCTAAGTCGATAATTAAACTGAGGAACTACAGTAGCGTACAGGCAGTATTTATATCTACGGATCGGCGCTTCGGGGCAGAGCGCCAGACTAACTACTAGGAGCTATACGTGTAGTACCTGCAGGGTAAAGTAAAAGACAATAAAGGAAGACTAGAAGGAATGGGTATGTGTAGCGAGAAAGAACAATAAGGAGAAGATTACAATAAAGGGTGAATCTTGGGATACCAAACGGCGGAGCAAGGCGCCGAGGCATGGACTTGACAGACTTCGGCTTCACGTAGTTTACTGCCAACAAACGCACTCAATTGCGTCGTACGGACAGGGTCTGATTCAAAAATCTAGAATGACATTGAGCATTAGCAAATGAAACGAGTTTTGTGGATGTACTACTTTCCGTCGCTCATATTCAGGTGTGCCTTCTGAACCTTGATAGAAAGATGCAGGTGCATCACTTCTTTCCCAGTAAAGGGCAAGGTACGATGGCACCTCTTGTTCATCCTTGTCTGTCATGATGGGATTCTGAGCCTCCTTGATTTCACCGAATACATCCATCCAAAGGTTATAAATTTCAGAATGTAAGTGACCAGAAATTACAGGTTGTCTGGTGCTGACAAGAGCAGTGGTTCCCATAGTTCCGACATATAATCAAACTATATAGGAAACAGCTGAAGGGACAAAGGGGGGATTAGAGTGAAGAATACTCACTGTGCCCCCACCAGCGGTCCAAGAAAAGATCATACACTTTCACCTCAGCCATGGGTACATGTGCTTTATGCAATTCTTCAGTTCTTTCAAATCCAACCAGTGGTGTCGCATCCTTTATTAGCTGAAGGAGCGCCACTGTGTTCGACAGTGCGATGCGCGAGAGGAGGTATTCAATCTCACACAGTATTTGGGTATTCTCTTCCTATTGAACATTAGTGGAATCGAAGTGACAGCACAAGTGCTTGGATATACCTTGTCCATCATGAAAATATCTAAAAGATAAGGAGATAGACCAAACTTATGCATGGCTTTGCCCCACAATTGTTACGAGGCTGAATAAAATGAAGACTCGTCTTTATGTACGTCACTTCATGCCAATTTTAAGTGCCGTACTTCCTTTTTAGTACACCTTTTTTGCCTATATATGGTCATCATGTAACAAATACTTTTGTCAATTCATTTGTTGTGACTTTCATGTGACTTGATCACGGGTCTTGTGACAAAGATATGTGCCTGCAAATACGTTCTACAAGTCTATTCTCCTCTTGTTCTCTACAGTGCTTGAAGAAATCATAAAAATGAGTCGCGCGCCCCAAAATATGATTGATTATCAATACATGCTATCGTTTGATCTCGAAGCCGAGTGAATGCCATGCACGGATGTGCAGTGGCCCACAATCGCATGTTACTGCCGTCTCCATCAAGATTGAACTATCCAAGGATTAGAAGCTTGATCAGGATATGTAAAAATAAACATACGCCTTGGCTCATGCTTTCCTCCACCAGCGGGACAACCCATGATGCCTGATAACACGGTCGATTCCGGGGTATTACTCGTATCCAGATAACAGACAATTATGATATCTCCTGTACCTTGACGACGGTAGCATTGTCACAAGGAGAGTGTCATGAAGTACGTAGCCCCTATCATTTTCCTTTTCTCACCATCTCTACGCCCTTATTTGTACGATACATCACTCCATCACTTTCACATCCCACCATTGTCGAACCCTCATCAATTACTGATCCACCTGACCCCCTTCATCAATTACCGATCCATCAGTTACCCTTCTCCTTCTACCGGCTTCCACCACCTTCTTTATTCTCAAACTGTACAGTATTACATCGTCATTTCTCGCAGATCGGATTGTGTATATAAAGCCCGACCCCCCACTACCTGGCCCCTTATCTTGACCTCTCTGTCATTATCTTGGGACCAGGTATGTGCCTAATTACTAGTACTTACAACTACGATAATAATATAACTCTGTCATTATCTTGGGACCAGTCTGTCCACGCTCTGATCAGTCGCTCTGCCTCTACTGCTTGCTCTGTCGTTCCGCTCTGCCGCTTGCCCCGTTGCTCCGCTTAGTCACCCCGTCTCTGACGCTTTGTGACAGAGAGAACTTTTGAAGAGCCAATAATCGACTGCCTCCCTCCCAGAGGGCTACCGTCGGAGAAATCTGTGAATCCAACCTCTGTATCAAAAGCTTATGTGAGCATTCCCATACCTTCCGTTTTGAGCGAAATCAACACCCAGCTGCCGAAATGCCGCTACAAAGTGATTTTGCTTTGCACACACTATTAGCACCAGGTCCTGCGGGTTCTAGGTATCAATACATACCTGGGTACTTTTAAATACTGTTGAGTGCATAAGTTCAGAAATATATGTTGGACAGAGAGTATTATGTGGGTTTGACACACATGAAATCTTCATCAAAAACCTCCTCTGAACTTAACTATATCATAATGCTCATAGTTTGATATATGTGTCATGCAAAGGTTGAAAAGCCTCAGCAAAGTGTGTGCAGCACAGAATCAGTGCTGATCACTTCGTAGCGGCATCTCGGCAGTTGGGTATCGATTTCGCTCAAAACGGAAGGTATGGGAATGCTCACATAAGCTTTTGATACAGAGGTTGGATTCACGGATTTCTCCGACGGTAGCCCCCTGCTCCCTCCCTACAAAGGTTTAGAGACGCAAAAAGGTTTCAAAAGTATGATAGCTTGCAGAGTTCAGGGATCGGACCAGTAATCAAAGGTTCAAGGAGTATGATCTGAACGAAACTGGCATCAACGGGTGAGTGCCTGTGAGTGCAGTCAATTCATGAGGTGTACATACCTGTTTCCCGGCTCTATCGATGACCACGTTGAGTGCATCATCCACTTTCCTCTTGCTATCGGGAGTGTTCGCTTCGCCGATTAGGCTCATAAGCTGAGCGACCGCCTGGGGAAGAAAAGGTGCGAATTCGTCGAGGTCGATAGCCTTGCATCGACACCTTCCCGCAGAGCAACAGCAGCCGTTTGCCGAATGATCGTCGATCCTTGACCTCGCTATGGTAGAAGGTGCAGTAGGATTTGCCAGATAGAAGGAATGTTGGGATAACAACACGACTCGGACATCCACTTTCTGAAAACCCACGCAATCCTTTGCTGTGTTGTAGTATTTAAATGCTTAGGTCATAGTAAGTTCCAAAATATGAAGGAGAACGAGGGAGATAAATGGTCATTTGTACACCTCAATGGTCATTTGTACACCTCAACGGTCAAGATTGGGTTAACCCAATCTTCGAAAGGTATTTCTCCTTTCAGCTTTTGACAGCATCGACCGACAGCACAATACAATGCCTCTTTATTCGTATAGGTATCACTGCAGCTGGTTTATCAGTGGAAAGCTCGTGAGTTATTTGACTTGTGAAGAAAATTAGAACATCCACCTGCAGCTTCGGCGATGAACAATGGCGTCACATATTTATTGGTTTGATATTTGCAACAAAACACGTTCGCGAAGTTCATACCCCCACTGCTGGTTCTCTTGCTCTTCCGCATCACCAATCGAGAGATCCAGCGTCTACCACGTCTAAAAGGAAATGCAAAAAAGACCAGATAGATCGTTGGATAGGAATTAGATGAGTAACAAGAACATGACATGTATCTTTGCTTTCTTCTTTTATCTCTATCACGACTCGTACTTTCTTCACGCTGGATTCAACCCCTCCAAGATGCCTCCAAGATACCAGCGAAAGATTGAGCTAAAATGTATAAAACTCTCCACTGAACTCAAACCAAGCACTCGTCGCGTCCTTCATATCCACACCCGGATTATACCGCGGGTCAATCTCCAACATCCAAGACGCGAAAGGACCTATCTTGGCAAATGGATCGTTGAAGTTTTTTGACAAATTGCCATCAACAGTGCCAGACTCGACCAAAGACATGGTGCCCGCCTGATACTGGAACTGCAACCGGACTTGTTCGTGCTGGAATTCGTTTTGTTTATTTCGGTGATCGACAACAATCTCGGTACCCAATTGTGTCAGGGTCAAGGTCACTGTTGGACATGTAGTCTTTAGACTCTCAACGAAGAAGCGCACGGTATCCAGTCGAATATTGGATCTTCCAGCCAAGGAGTGATCCCTGATGGGGGTCTCGTGGTATACCGGGGGTATATCTATGATGGTCTTCATGTTGATCTGTCTTTTCCATCGTTTCAGATCGGGGTCTGATAGGTGATACCGGATGTTGACAAACTGTTGCGGATTGCGTCCGGTCTCTTCGATGGAGTTCCGATAGCTTCTGAGCAGACGTGTGCGGACCATTCCCAACGTGGGGGAATCGAGGGCGGACAGGTTCTGTGACGTGGTAGGAGGAAAGAGCTCGGTGTCGACGGCGAGTGAATGAAATCTTAAAGCTCGCTGGGTCATATATAACCCCTCCAGTAAGGCCCATAACGACTCGGCATGTAATTGCTGCATCATGATGGCAATGCCGGGAAGATTGGGGTCCGTTCCCGCCAGAACAGCATCTGACAAGTCAGTCGATCTTTGTTGCAAGGCCACCACCTGCTCTTTGTGCTTGACGAGAATGTTGACAGATGCATTGTAGTCGAGAATACTCTGGTTCCTTTTAATCGTCGCGTCTGATCACAGTCAGCATCAAATTGTTGCAAAATGCATGGAATAACACACCGATGTGGGCCTGGAATGCATCTTCAACTAATTTCAGGTTTGCTTTACCCAAAGCTTTCTTGAATTTTCCGACGATATCCATGTACTCGTTTTTCTCCATGATTAATTTGGTTGCACCCGGATCGTCCATATCGACAGTCCCAGACTCTAGCTTTGACAGTTTGTAGCCTTGGACAAGCTTCTCAACGCCTCCACGGACGGAGACGACCTTTTCAAGCAATAACTCTGGCTTGATATGATCCCCATCATCCGACTCTATCCCCGCGCGCTTGGTGTCCTTGTATGATAACCCCACAGCTTGAACTGAAATCATCCCAGGGTTTGGGCAAAACGCGATTGACGTAGCTGCCTCAACCAAGTCTTCGAATTCTACACCGCCGGTGATTTTACATGTTCTGATTGCTTCCCTATTGACGTCGATGTGTTCCATCAACGCTGCTTTCGTCTCGCGCATTAAAGTGTCTTGATCACCAATCACGTTGACTGCTTTTTCTAGGTCGATGCCCAAGCGACGAACCCTCTCATTTAGATTGATGATTTGGATACGACAAGAATCTTTCATATCCTGTACCGAGCGAAGACGGGCATCTTGCGCTGTAGCGGCAGACTCATAGCGATGCCAAGCCCCTTCGGTTCGGATAAAGTTGTCCAACAGACTCTCAGTCAAGTCCTCGTAGAAAGTGTATGAAGCGCGTGGCACCCATTGTGGCGTGTGATTAAAAAAGTCTAAACCCGAATCGATTTGACGAAGAAGAACGTCGACTTGGGCTGCCACGCGTCGCAAGCGGGTGATACTGCTGAGCTCGGGTGAACGGGCATCACTCGGAATAAGATGCATACGGGGCTCAGCTTCCTGGTAGGCGATGTAAATTGGATCAGTGGCTTTGAGGCCTTCGAGAAACGACAATCGGTCTCGTAAACGAATCAACCTCAGGCATGCTTTCGAGTTTGACTCGGCTGTGTTCACAAAGTAGTCGATCTTGGCCTGATGAAGGACCATCGCGCATTGATCGGGATGCGCAATTGCGATCGGGATCTTCCGCATCATCTCCGGAGTGAATCGTAGGAAACTGATCTGAGGAGTTTCGAGCGTTTTGCCCATCACCCCATTCTGACCCCGGCCTTTCTTACCCTGTCCTCCTGCTCCTGCTTGGCCACCTGACCAACTGGTTCTCGATCCCACGGTCGTCTGAACCTCGTCTGCACGGCTGTCCAACCAAGATGCGAATCGGTGAAAAACCTTCCACTGTGTCTTGAAGTCTGCTTTTTCGCTTACGGCTTTGACGAGAGGGGCAATAGCCCCGGAGATGTCGGCCAACGCATTCTCGGTCCCGGTGATCCCGGGCTGCACGGAGTAGCGCTCAGACGCACGTTCAAAGTCATCGACGATCTTGAGCATCAGATCACAGCGTACCGAGTCCGGCGTTCCATCGTCCATATCCAGCAACCCCATCGCTGATTCGAGCAATCGGAACTGGATGGTACCATTTCCCCCTATGACGGCCTTGATTGTGCCACCTGCTCCTCCATCCCCTCCGTTCCCCCCAGATTTGTCATCTGCCGTCGACGCCCCCTGCCCCCCGTTCCCCCCCGTCGCCTTGAGCGACAGCTTCTGCAGCGACCCTCGATCTGCCAGCTCGGCATAGACTCGAAGTTGACCAGCTGCCTCTCCGGAACTGCCCGAATTGGCATCACCGATCAACGCAGCCGGTATCACGCCCTCAGTGCCGTCTGTCCCGGAGACATCCAGAGTGCCGCTAACGGTATTGGTGATCTTGTCGTAACCTACACGGAGCTGATTGGTGTGCACTCCGAGCCTACTCCCCTTTGCGATCGTGGATCCGGACAGAACTACAGACTCGGCATAGATCTCCAGGTCGTGATCCAAATGTTGCTCGTTCAGCTCGTAGGGCTCATCTGCGCCGAATAGGATTAGTGTTGGTTTTTCTTTGGGCCAGCGGAAGAGATTGAAGTTTTCCCTGTGATCGTGTCAGCCATCGGTGTCACTATTGCTGCAGGCTCCACGCACCAAGCCATGTTGTCTCGAGCTGTAGGGAGAGGAATCTCTATATAAACTCCGACCGGAACCTTCCGACCGAGAAATCAGAACAATCGCCGATTTTACCACTTGCATCCCTCTCTCACAGCATGACGACTTTCACCGATGCCGACACCCTTCTCAAATGTATGGAAGGCCGGACGTCTACGGCTTTGTGGGACATGATCGTGTCCTATCGATGCTCCAAGCTCAACACATTACTCGAGAACGTATGGAAGGCCGATCAAAAGACTGATAAAATCAATGTCTCTGTAGACAAGAAACAGGCTTCGCATTATACCGCCGAGCTCGACTTTGACCTCGGTCATCCCCATCTCAGTTTTGCGACAGCCGAGATCATGAGTGGATGTGCGGCTACCCTGAGGATCCCGTTTGCCGTCAAGAGCTCGATGCAGTGGTATACTAAGAAGGGGAACACCGATGGAGACCCGGACGTGACGACTGTTGAGAATGGGGTGTATGAATTACAGGTCACCGTGCCGCTCAAGAATGTTACGGGGGACGTGAAACCTGGCGATGTGGATGCAAAAGCTACTGTGAGTACTTGAGCTTGGTAGAAATGTATCAACCCTGACCAGAACAGTTTGCGGACAAAACGATACATTTAGGTGAGAACGGCGTCGAAGCTTCACACATCATACTCCATTTCAGCTGTCAGACCGCAGTATATCGATTCGTATGTGTCCTTCCCCTCCGTCCTCTTACGTATGCTCACCTACTCCGCTGGTGATCAGATAAACATCTCCGGAAAAGAGAATAAACTAGACGAGCCCCTATCAGATGCAATCGACAAAGTCAAGGCGTGGTTCGGAGACCATAACAACCTCAATCAGATCGATTACAGACTCGCAACCGTAAAGTCGCTCAAAGCCGATTCTGATCCCAACGGTATGCTTCAACCCAAATCATTCATTTTCGCCGCCAGCGGAGAAAAAGACGATGGGGTGTTGAGCATCTTCATCCAGACCGTTGGCAGTGGTTCGCCTCCCGGCAATCCCGCCGCGACATTCACCAGCACCTCGGCTACGCCTATCCACCCGATACCCAAAGACCAAGATGCTAGTATCATCATTTCACATGAAACTTTCAGCCGAGGTGTTTACCTCAAGCAACTCGAGGCGTATCGGGTCAATCGCAAGCTCGGAGAGGACAAGAAAGCAAAGGAAGAGACGGTCGCGAAAGGTTTCAAATACACGTTTTACCTGGAAAGTGATTGGGATGTTCAGTTGAATGATATCCCACAACGGTCGTTGTTTGGTACTAGTTCCCATTTCGAGTCGTTCCGCGTCAGACTCCACGAGAGTCCTTGTACCTTGACCATTCAGGACGGCCGGGCCAAGCTTCACCTCGCGTACACCCACGACTGTGATTGGTATTCCAAACAGCACTTGAACCAATACATGGGCATGGGACCCTCAAGCGAGTATACCTACGGAACTGTTCGCGTCGCCGTCAATATCGATCAAGTGAATAGCTATCTCTCTCTCTTCGAATCGAAATGAACTTGACACTATGTACATAGACGACTGATTTCGCCAAAGTCCAAGACACCACCACCGGCATCGCCGTCGACATGTCTATCACAGCCTCGTCGTTCAAGCTAACCAAGACCGGAATCCCCGGCCATCTCCCGCCCAGCGACGATAAATTCGCTTGGTACTCCGACAATCGCTACACGCTCGACAAAGGGAGTGTCCCCCAACCCCTGGGCGATATCGAGCTGATTTTCGAGGACGCGAAGATCGTCTCGCCGCAGCTCGACCTGGTCGCGGCAGAAAGCGTGCTCGCGCCTGGCATGACTATCGTACATGTCGACCGTATATATTGCCCGTATGATGTGGTTCTTACGGGGACGATGGTGGAGGGTGTCAAGGCCTAGACTACTTACGGTCAAGGACTGGTTATGGTCTAGACAGACAGACAATCGGAGCTGGCACAAACGGGGTAGTGGCTGAAATGCCTATAGTTTATATCGCTCCCTAATCTGTCAGTTGTCACCCACCAGGCGAAAATCGCGACCTTCACGAGTTTTCCACGCTTTGGAACCATTCATAATTTATTTACTATCATGCCACTAGAGTTTGAAAATTCGTTGAAAATTCTTTTGTAAACGCCTTAAATTGGCTCAGATTTCTTTCGGATTTGGCATACACATA
>MU795693.1:0-13152 GCA_027886305.1 Lentinula aff. lateritia
TACAGAGTGATCGCCTGATATATACTCACTATATGGACTAGACAGCTATAGTATACAAGCACTATGTATTCGCCGTATGCTCAATGCAAGATACTCGTAGCTATACTGTAGTATACGCGCCTGTACGGACATTACAGCTAAGCGCACGGATAATTCGGAATATATGTCATGCTACAAACATGTGGGTAAGCTTTATGGAGCATTTCAGTGTTTCCTGATGTATCTCTCTTTACACTCGACTTTACAGGGATCTGCAGCCGCCAGACTTGATGATCTGGAGCTATGAGACTGGCCGCGAGTCACAAGACCAGAATGATGCATATTTGCTCCTCTATGTTGCTCAGAATAGCAGTGAAGATTTGAAAATGGTCGAAGAACACAAGGAAGAGATAATTACCAAGTCTATAGAAGCTATTGGATTTACATTTAAAATGCGGGAGAAGTGCAAGTGGTATCGGATGAAATGACGGTACAACTTCCGAAGTACTTTACGTTACTAATACTAAATTGTATTTTGTCGATTTCGAAGCAGCCTCGTCTACTTCACCTCTTGAAACTACGCTCTCACCTGATCACGTCAAGCAAATTCGAACTCCCAAAGAAGGTACCACCTTCGCATGCCAATTTGTACCAACACTCAGCTTGAACACGACCTTGACAATCCACTGTGTGCGAGATCATTTTCTTGGTTGATTTGTTCCTATCGGAGAAGCCATATGGCTTCTGAATTCAGCCCCAGGGGGTCACAAATATATCTCTTACTACACCTATGGGCTTATTTGGTGAGTGGCAAGGTGGATGAAATCCATGTTATCATCTTCATTGCTGACAACAGGCACTGTGAAAAGAATTATAGAATGGGGCTCATTAGCAAGTCTACAAAAGCTATCAGATTCGCACCAGCAATTGTGGGACGATACCAGTTGACCTTTTCCCAAACGCTCGAGCATTCACAGGAAGCAGACCATGCTGATGACAAGACGACTATATCCGACGAATCTAGTGGTGAGGGACAATTCTTGGCATGCACGAACATCGAGACAAGCAATCAGTCTGAGTTCAAGAGGTTTGGCCATACTCTGAGATGACATCAAAGTCGTAGCTGATGTTGATGAGGTCTAAGACCATAAAACACGATGAAATTCAAATCGAAACTAAGGCGTGCTACTTACAGTTCTTTCGTCTTTCCGATGGCCGGCCTTAGACCATTGGTAGCAAATAGTCGATCAACACCCCACGATTGCAGTTGAACAGTCTTTGTCAATTGTCTACTGTAACGGGTAAGACACAACACAGATACCAACCAATATAGCATTGAACGGGGAGGATAAGGACAGGCAGATGGGAACGCTTTGAATTAGAGAGACAATACATTCGACTATGTAACACTCCAGCCACCGACTTCGACCTAATCCTCTCAAATTCAGGTCCCCTGCTACCTCCGAAGGCTCTTGACCGCTGGTCGTAGGATGAAATTCCTAGTCCGCTCCGACTAACCACCTTCAAGCTAGGTTCAATTGAATCAGTGGAAATTTGTGGCGGTCGCGGAACCGACATACCTCACCTTCATCTCGAGTTCTTCGACACAGCTAAGGGGGAGACGGGGGTCATACTAAGTCATGAGGGAAATTGGGTAGATGGATGGCAGTGATGCCCGGAGCATCGTTCGCAAATCACAATATCTACGCTCCCTCGAGGATCTGCAGTGCTTACAAAAATTTAAACCGCTCAACAAGGCACGAGGAAAGACTTTGCCTGCTTTTACCAGGCGATGAGTACAGCCTGATACTGCGCTTACACAGTCCCGTGCAGAAACTTATTGTCCGCCATCTTCCGCCATGCGAGAAATCGACGTTTCCCCCTGTCGTTTCCCCTGGGCTATGCATAAAAAAGTGCACGACGTCGGACTACATACACTACTTTGAGGCACTTCCTTTTCTCGTTACCCGTGCATCCCACTCAAGCTCGTTTCCCGTCTGTTGGTTTCTCTCGTTGTAAAAGCCGCAGTTTATCGGTCTGGGAGATTTCGGGCTAATTCCACTTTCAACCTACCGTCTTGTATGTACTTTCATCTTACTTTCGTGGCCCTGCTTTCGTGAATCATTACTATAAATAGCCTGAGGTCGGGCATGAATTTCACCTCATATTCTTTCGATGCGAAGGGATATGGAGGGCTGTACATACGAAATTCTCAAGTCTTTCTTCTTTTGTTTGAGTCGACACAGCCTCACAGCCCTGGTACTATAATCCCGATATAAACTTAAAAATTCATTGTCGTCTTTCTTCCTTCGTTCATCTCTAGCCATTTGGATTCACGGTAATCTCCCTGGGCTTCTCTATCGAGTCTTCTCTATCCTCCGAGTTTATCTTCCCAATCGTTCCATCCACCCTCATTCAAGTTCTTCAGACCAGGATCAACATAATGATGATAACGAACGTTCCGAGGTCTTTCCTCCTCAGCTTTATACTACTAGCAACCAACGGCATAACCCTCGTGAACGCTGCTGCCTGGGTCGCTGGGTTTCAATCTACAGGCTTCGTCGGGTGGAATTTGCGACAGGTATGTCCCATCCTTTTACTTCTTTTTTTGACCCCATCTTGAACGATGACTTCCCCCAGTACACCCACCTCTTCGAGGGCAACCCCCGGGAAGTCGCGTCGCTCATTGGTGCAGACCAAAATTCCCTCCCTGGCGTGGTGTGTGGGACGTGGACAGAGTTTAAGATTATAGGGAATTCGAATCCAGGTTGGTAGTACTATTTACCATTTGAGCCCACTCGGTCGTTCTTTATCGCTCCCTTTGGATCTCCGGCTTTCTTTGAAATCCTCGATCTAACAATCCCTCTTCCTCCCAGGCATATACGAATTCAACTGTGTCCCCACCCCGTCCGAGATAGACGCCAATGCCCAAAACGACGGGTTCTTCGTCGGCGGGCTGAACCACGAAGGAGTCACTATGGCGTTGTGTCATATCCAATACTCGGGCGCGGAATTGTGTGATTCAGATTCGGTGACAGATGCGAGTGATGAAGCATGTAATGTATGGGTGGTTTGTGAGTAATGCGTTGGAGGAGAGGGAGAAGGAAGGATGCTCGGTCTCTTGCAAGTTTATGAAAGTTGTGGTGTGGAGTTTTCTCCGGAGATGGCTCATGAGTTCAATGCAGATTCGACTCAAGTAGAGCCTGGTATACACACAGAACAGAAGCACGAGTAATCGAATTGGACATTAATTGCACGTATCGTTGCTTAAATCGGACATATAGATAAATAATTCGCAGTACTTATCTTCGCACAATAATTACCTAGGTTCGACGGACAATTGTAGGGATTGCACGCAATTTCAAGGAGGCGAGATTGTGTCAATACTTTGCGCGTTGCAAGACCGCCTCGTCCACAGCCAGATGGACTCCTTTTTCAGGCACATTCTGCGCCCTCACAGTACTGGTTACTATACGCTTGAGAATGACATTTGAGCCGTTCTAGAACCACAAATAATCATAGTGCGGTTCCTTTGTTACGTTCTTGAAGTTGAATGTTTTGCTCTCGAAGTCGGAACGTTTATTGGATCTTCTTATAACCGTAGTGCATCAAAATCAGTAAATATCAGTGGTCAGGGAGAGTAGCTTGTGTTAGAAGTTTCATCTGTGCAGGAACCAGTAAGGACAATGTAAACTAAGTATCTGACCGTTAGCGTCTTGCGCCGAGCCTGTTCAGATAATCTAGTCGAACGAAGTGGTTGTGCGGGTCTTGCCCCGACCCAGTCGATGTCTGAGTGTGTAACGTCCTTCTGAATCAGCGGAACATGGTAAAAAATATTGTTAACAGCTCGAATTTGTGCTTTTATGAACGTAAATACACACATTGAACCACATCAGAACATCCAAATACCCTTCAGGATTTTCGAAAGTAATTCGTGTGTGTGCTCCTCCAGGAATATGCATTAGCACTCCTGGGGTGAGAATGACACGGATCCACATATTCTCAATGGGATCTGAAGCCGCAAACTGGAACTGATCTTTCAGCGCACTCACCTTCAATATCATAATGGTCTTGTCCGTCCACAATCAGAACGACCGAGCTAGTTGTAGCAGTGTAGCTAGGGCCAGATGAGGCTCAATCACGACGAGGATATTCGCAGGCGAGCAAGCTTACTGTTCCTTTGAAGCTTGTAGCTTGGCAGTCATTTTTACTTTTTCTTCAACGTTCAAATAAACGGGTTGGAATTAGCTACAAAGATATTTGGATTACACGCTTGCTCACTGTTCCAGCGCTTTCAACTGTTTCCGATGCCAATATGTTGATTTTAACCGTGGGTCTCGTGTACCCACCTCGT
The DNA here is from genome assembly GCA_027886305.1 of Lentinula aff. lateritia. NCBI lineage: Eukaryota > Fungi > Basidiomycota > Agaricomycetes > Agaricales > Omphalotaceae > Lentinula > Lentinula aff. lateritia. Next base: position 4,334 of record MU795693.1, read on the forward strand.
TCAGCGATTTCTGCTGCGTGCTTTTCAATGTCGTCGCCACTCAACATCCAGAGGTTCCATCCAAGGGTTTCAAGCCTCTCTGGAAGCAAATCATGAGGAAGAGAGGTAACTCCAGGCAGGTTGTTGTGATAGTATGTGCGAACATACATGATGGATGGATATGAAACAGAAACTGGTGGGTATACTTCAGGAACGTGCAGGGAGCTTGAGCGGAAACCAAACAGCTCGTGCGAATCCAGCTCGATATCAGGTGGCTGGATAAATCATGAAGGCAATGACGCAACTCAAATTAATTCGACACCCAATGCTAGGTATTACTGTGTATAAGGCTTTGTTGACCTAGTCGTCAACCTGGAGACCTCCATGAAAGCATCAACCAAAGCAGGAACCAGAAACGGTTCTTTGCACTCCCTCCGCATATCCTCCACAACTCCCTGCATTTCTCGTCGAAGAGCCTGCTCCCGAATGAGATCCGCATCGAGTTTGGCAATCTGACGGTCTTTCTCGTTCAAACGCGATTTAGCGAGCTCGAGTTCGTTTGACGTTGATTGGAGCTCCGCTTCAAAGACCCCCACTTTCACTCGTTTGAGCTCCAACCCTTCTCGAATCGCTTGAACGTCCTTGGTTCCCATTATCCCATCTGCTCTTCCAAGTGCAGCTAATTTACGAGAGGTCATAACCATTCGTTCTAAAGTCTCCACTCTATTTTGTAAGAATCCATTCTCTGTTTCCAAAGAGGAAATCTGTGTTTGGGATGTTTGATTGCCTGCTTTTAATAGCGTTATTTCGTTGCGGAGATCCTCTTCGACCCCGGTGGAATGATGTTTGTCTGTTTCAAGACGGTGTTCAATTTCAGCACGAAGCTTTCGTTCGTGCTCCAACGCGGTGACCAATTCACGGAACTTTTCTTCCATGTTACCTGTCATGGGTGAACCCACACAGAGTTTCGTACGTTTGGAAGGGGGAGGATCTACTTCTTCAACGTCAAGTGCCGAAGGAGTCGGTGTGCCAGAAGAAGGGCGCTTCAGTCCTCTTCGATGAAGATCAGATGGACCCTATCGAGTGAAGACCATTCAGCATGAGCAATGAACAAAGGATTTTGATGCACACCTCAACAGCCCCGGGCGAAACCTCATGAACGGCAGCTGCGATCCCAGCACTTATTCCTTCGTCTATCTCGTCAGCAATCAAAGTAACAGGAGTAGGCGGGGCAGCTATCATAGCCTCCTCAATGTTTTCTATTGCTGGTTCCATCTGAACGCCGCTCGTGTTTATCGTCACAGCAGATGATGGCGCTGGCGTCGAAGAGATGGCCGGCGTACTCAAGGGAGTAGCAACGGAGTAATGAGGGTTGGGAGAAAGAGACATTACAGTCGTTGCATATCGAGATTTCGAAGAACCGTTCAGAACGGAATCTCGTTTTACATGCGGTGTTGAGCCGAGTTTTTCGGCATGTACCAAGGCGTCTGTCGAAGTTGTACAAGAGGCGTGCGCGTGAGGTATTAGCGCAGGTGTCGTCATAGGTGGAAGAACACCTGATACAGAAGCAGACGAAGACATTTCCTTGTTTAGAGGCGCCTGAGATTCATTCAAAATGGAACTCGAAGGCGAAAGAATGACTGGAAGAGTCCGAGCTACAGATATGTTGATTCCCTGCGGTATCAGAAGGCTGTTTGGACTGGATGACGGTTGGCCAGTTGGCACCTGAGGCAGACTTTTGGTGCCGTTTGGAGGGTCATCGTTTCTAGCTTTCGATGTATCCACTTTTGTAGAGGTAGATACTACTCTCTCTACACGAGGAGGTCCAGTTGTCCGTGTAGATGATCTAGGTTCCAATGGTAGGACGGAAGTTGAGCTAGGCCGAGGTAGTGAAATCGCGAATGGCACAATGGACACCGAGGTTCGGGGTATGACCTCAGATGGTTTGGATGTTTTGAGTTCAGGAGGTCTACGCAGAGCTGAGTGTGCTCCCTGAGCAAGCGTGTTACCGTTCGTCGAGGTCTGTGGATTTGTTGTAGATAAAGGAAGCCCCGAGCTCAACACAGGAGAGGATAAAGGAAGAGATGTAGACCTTAGGACGGGGGCTCCCGTTCTAGGTAGCGGAGATCTAGGGCTCGCGATATTTGAAGAACTCGCGAGAGGAAGAGAAAGCGCCGGCAAGTAGGGCACTGTTCCAGCCGTCGGAAGTCTGGATATCGAGGGAGTTGATGATTTGATTGGGAATTCTGCCTTGCTTCGTGTAAGTGAACTCGAAGGTTTGATCGCGTTCCCATTGGAATCTAACACCAGATGCTGCATTCCATATTTCATTGAGTACGTCGATGATGAAGAAGTCGGTGGAGTAAGGTTCACCCTCGTTGCCGTGGTAATTGAAGGCGGCTTCGACGGTACGGGAACGTTTGGACGTGGAGGAAGATTAAAGGGTCGTGAGCTGGATATATTGCTGCCCATCGTGCGAGGAATCGAAACTGACCACGTTGTGGGAGGTGAGGGAATTGGTGGTAGGGGATGACGTGTAGACACTGGAGATAGGTTCACAGCCGTCTGCACTTTCGCTGGAACAGCGATTGGAGGGGGTATGGGACGATGGGAAGAGAGTGGAGAGGATGAACTAGTAAGGTTATTACGCGGTCTCTCGACAGAAGTCGAAAGGGATGGTATAGATTCTTTCGCAACAGGGGCAGTAGTAACGAGCACACCTCCCGAGCCTAAATCTGCCCTAAGGATGCGAGGTGCCTCCGAGAAAGGCATGTTGCTGGGAGACTGATTGGTCTGAGGATTATGAGACGAACGAGGCTGTGAAGTAGAAGGAGAGAAGTTTAACTGTTGAACCTGACAAGAAGAACCAGTTTGAGCTGTACTAAGTGAGTTGGGTTGATGTGCAGGTGAGTGGTTGATTCCATTTGAAAAGCTGGGAAGATTGTGCTTAGATTGCACAACCCCGGAGGAAGGGGGTTGGCTGTGGATGCCAAAGCCTTGATAAGGAGATAGGGGTGGAGATACCATTAGAGGTAGAGTCACTGGGCTATAAGAAGCCGAAGGCGGAGAAGGAGGAATTGGAGCTGGAGCTGAACATATGAGGTGGCCTATCCTCAGTCTGTAGGGAGAAACCAAATGAGTTATGCGTTTATCACATTGAACGGCACGTACCGCGAAATACTTCCAACTTCTTGACTGTATAAGCTCATGGAGCTTCTACAACGGAGATTCAGCGACACAGAATTCATAGAGAGGGATATAACTACATTCCAAGATCTTCCATTTGCGGAACCGTAACGCGTCCGTTTTTGCGCGAGGAGAATAAGCCGAACCTTTGAAGAACAGTCTTGTATATGCCCTACTCGAACAGTGACTTGGAATTGTGGTGAAGATGGGTTTCGGAGGATTCAACGCACATTGTCTGCCTGCGTGCTCCAACCAAATCGTAAATTTCGTTGTTCAAGATCTATATCAATACTACGGCTGGGAGGAAATGGCGTTTTCAGAGCGTGATATATTCCGTTTCGTAGGAAGAATTCGTGTTGAGCATTGCAGAAGTTGATTTCTACTTGTATTTCAACATGTCTGGACATGTCTAAGGGCAACTGATGGAAGGAAGGAGGAGGAGCTATTTCACCTCGCTGACTAACGCTGCGATTACTGATCACTAATAGGCTGTTGATAACGAGACGGGGCCGGCGCCAGGAGGAGCATTGTGAAAGGCTTGAGCATTATCAATAAAAATTTAATCATAAAATTGACATGAAAATGCCACTGCTGTAGGCGGAATATGCAAGGTAATATGACAACAAAGCCTAGCACACCAGAATGAGTTCTAGAGAAAAACTGAATGAGAATAGGACATACCCGAATTCACGCAACTTCAACTTCTACATTGTCCAGCCTCTGTTCATTGTTAATTTCGTATGTAGGCTCTTCCTCTAGTCTTTTACCCATGAGTCAATCTAGCGAGGTCAAATCTAGGGGCTGAGAAGAAACCATTCATCCAGAGAGAACCACAGAAGTCTGAAAGAACAGGGCCGGCCGAACGCACACGATCACGCGATTACGTTGCTTCCTCCATCATCATGCCAATGGGCGATTTCGAATCTCTTCGAATCCTACGCTATATACCATGACCGATTCCGAGTTCGGAGGAAATTGGAATGAGTAGTGGATACATATGCTGCTTTATTCAAGCTCCATCCAAAGCCCCCTACAAATGAATGGGAATCCTCTGGTGAGTAGCCGTTGGTTCACATCACAGATTTTCCGAACGACTAGGCTAAGACCTCGACAATCTCTAGATTTGAATAAGTGTACTGTACCTAACAAAGCTGGCGGTTCAAATTGTTGGCTCCGGGGATTCATAGTCGGTAAGACTATCTTTGTTTTCTGTGAATGCTACATAATAGTATGTTTACAGGTGGAATTGGTCGTGTGCATCCGACTTGCATATGTGCTTTGACTTCGTGCTCCATTCCTGACAACCCCTCCCCCTCTAGAGGTCGATTACTTTGAAGTGTCACTTTGATTTTCCTTCGTGAAGGGTATACATGGATGGTACGAATTCAAACTTATGCGCCAGGGAATCGACATGGTTTCACCCAATTTTGCCCACTTTTCATGGTTCTTGATAGCTCTTATAGGAAAATCCAAAAATATTCCACCTCCAGCGGTAAAAGGGATTGCCATGAGCCCTACTGCTTAGAGTAGACCATGTTCTAGAGTATACGTTTTCTGATAAACTGGTTTTTCGGAATCGGATCTCACTTGCTGACTTATTTAACGAGGAAAAAACTACATCGTCACTGACACAGTTTAGTTTTACCATGGTTGTACTGGCTTGGCTCTCGCTTATGGTCGATTTACTCATTGCTTTTGTTCCACTCCTTAGGCCTACACTCTGAGTATCTGCGTACTTTGCGGTGCAAACGTTGGTACAGAGGGAAAGTATGCGAAACTGTCAGAGGATATAGCTATCCTTTTCCACAAAAACAATTGGCGCCTCGGTAAGTTCGACATCTCTTCTAGGTTCCACTCAAACTAGGTGACTTAGTGATTCCGACTTGCACTACTTTGCTCTCCTCTTCTAAATAGATTCAAAGTGTTCCCATCTGCCTGTCCCTATCCTCCCCATTCAATGCTATATTGGTTGGTATCTGTGTTGCATCCTTGCGCATTACAGTAGACAATTCACAAAGGCTGTACAACGGCAATTGTGGGGTGTTGATCGACTAGCGTTTTCCCTTAGTTTGCGATTTAAATTTCATTGTGTTTTATGGTCTTAGACCTCATCAACATCAGCTACGAGTTTGATGTCATCTCAGAGTATGGCCAAACCTCCTGAACTCAGACTGATTGCTTGTCTCGATGTTCGTGCATGCCAAGAATTGTCCCCCGCCACTATATTCGTCGGATATAGTCTTGTCATCAGCATGGTCTGCTTCCTGGGAATGCTCCGTTCAAGCTCTATACCCAGGTCTTCCACTTCCAATCTTCCGACTTCCCTTGTGGAGTGCGGAATATTTACCGAATTAATCCTGCTCAACGCGTGCATTCACATTGTTGACACTCTTCCTCGCACTCATCCTCTATCTTCCGTGACCTTGCGCATGGATTTGCTTCGTTATTCAGTGTCCATGATTAGCATCATCGTCCTGGTGACCCAGATAGTGTGTATCTATTCTTCATCTCATTATTTCAGCGTCTACTTCTTCTGTGCTTCACCGATCTTCCATCAACTGCACAGCGAAACCCCTCTGTCATTCTCGGAGCATTCTCGCATCTCATTGCTGGAGTATCCCCGCCCGGACGATACCAGTTGACCTTTTCCTGCATTGCTGGTGCGAATCTAATAGGTTTCCTAGACTTGGTAATGATCTCCATTCTATGACTCTCTTCACAGTGCCTATTGTCAGCAATAAAGATGATCACATGCATTTCATCCAGGCGATGTGGGTCCTGCCCGGGTTTATGTCTCTACATCATTATTTCTGGTGGCGGCAAGATCCTGTTGCATGGTAGAGGTGAGGTCGAGTCAAGTCAGGTGTGTAAAAGAGAAAATGACAGATGCTTGAAGAGGTAAGTTTTCCCAACACCCAGATTCATCCAAGTCTCCATCCACCTTGCCACTCACCAGAAGTAGCCCATAGGTGTAGTAAGAGATAGATTCGTGACTCTGGGGCTGAGTTCACAAGCCATATGGCGTCTCCGATAGGAACAAATCAACCAAGGAAATAATCTCGCACACAGTGGATTGTCAAGGTCCTGTTCAAGTTGAGCGTTGGTACAAATGGGCATGCAAAGGTGGTACCTGCTTTGGGAGTTCAAATTCGCTTGACACGATTAGGTGAGAGCTTAGTTTCAAAAGGTGAAGGCGAGGCCGCGTCGAAACCAACAAAATACGATTCGGTACCAGTAACATAGAGTACTCGAAAGTTGTACGGTCATTTCAACCGATACCACTTGACCTTCTTCTGCCTTTCAGATGTGAATCCGAAAGCTTCTATGGACCTTGTCATGAGTTCTTCCTTGTGTTCTCTGACCATTTTCAAATCTTCAGTGCTATTATGAGCAACATAGAGGAGAAAATGTGTGTCATTCTTATGTTGTGACTCGCGGCCAGTCTCATAGCTCCAGAGCATCAAGTCTGGTGGCTTCAGATCCCTGTAAAGTCAAGTGTAAAGAGAAATAATACCATAGGTTCTCATCAAATCAACATACGACTTTGCCTTGGTTTTTTCCCACCTTGATGGAAGTAACTCAAAGCTGTAGTATTCGATTGTATCCTCATCCTCTGGTGCTGGTCCCAATAGCTTTTTGGCTTCTGTATCAGTGACAATCCAGCCAAGGAAGTAACCTGGCACGCGGTGACCTTGATGAATGCGACACGCAATGGGAGGGAAATCATCGATATCTCGGGCCACTGGTAGAACTGCGGAAAATCTGGTCAAAATTTCAGAAAAGGACAGTAATAATTGTGAGGAACTACTTGCTCTCGAAGTACAAACTCATTTGACATGATGGTTCAAAGGAATTTTAGGTACTTTATCAATACTAATTCCGAACTTAAGTATGCAAGGTCACCGTTAAGTTCCCACGTATGTGATTCCTCATCCGACTGCGTGATCATAACAAGGGCTCACAAGTAATTGCAAGTTAATTGCAACAAAATCACATAAGCAACATTTGTGCCACAAATAAAATCAGCCCCATCAACAATAACAGTTTGTTTCATCAAGGCATGATGCGTATAACAGTCGTGTTGTTTGTGATTTGAATTTGCTTTTGTGGCCCAGTTTTCCATACAACACAAGACTTGTGGTAACTACTTGTTCAAGACAAGCATTTCAATTGTGACTTATGTTGCCACTGATATCGATGTTGACATGATACCGAGTATTGTTCCTATCAGGTATATATTGCCACGCAATTTTTGCTAAACCTAACACTTTTACTACCAGAATTTCCCCTTATCTTCTGTAAACTATCTTCAGCAACATCATCATGAGTAACATCCTCCTCTTGACTGGTATTGCATTTGCAATATCTTTTATTCTGTCTGTAAAGTTCAACCGGCGAAGAACGGAGGACAGTACTCATCCAGTTTGGTCACTGATCCTCATTCAGCTGTGTGGCTCCAATCTCGGTTGCCTCCAACCTGTTCCTCAGTATCGTCTATACTTTTCCGCAATCAATTTTACCGATTTGGATCCAAATGAAACGATATCGGGGAGCGATGTTGAGGTCATTCCAGACTTTTGTATCTTACTCCATCGTGCAGTCTTGGTGCAGAAAGGAGTATTCAAGTCGCTACTATCAGCAATCCAGCCCACACACCTTCCATCTCGAGCCATCAAAATTACCTCAATCTTCATACCACTGTTGGTGGAGTTGAAGAGACCTGTGAGCCGTAATTGCAACAACATTGATGAGCTCATGTCTGGGCTTGGAACTATGATGAAAAGTGCACAGAGCCAGGCTGAAGGACAGGTAAGGTTTTTGAATGGTCAACAAGCACAGATTTTCTTTTAAATGATTTCCCTACTAGGCACACTGCCTGTTTTCAATCCCAAATTATCACCGTCAGACGCATGTTGTCTTAATCGCAGCAGTCGGCGAATGGTGGTCATTTCGGTTTGTTCCGCGATCGAGATTTGGTGGAAGAGTCTTTGATGGAACAAAGTATGTATCAACTGTAATTGGCCGGTTAGAAGTGGAAGAAAGAAACAACCCCATCGAGGAGGACACAGACATCAGGAAACACGGAAAGTCCTCCATAGTTATATATAGCCCTGGTCGCAATGATAGTTAAATATACAAGTCCCCTAACCTGTAGCATTATGTAGTCACTCGTAGGAGTGACTGAAACTTACATAGTTTTCCATAGCCTCCTGTGCAGTTGACATAGTACCCATAGTGTAGGTAGACATCAGCACGACTTCTTGTGATATCACCCAATACTTCATATATAGACTATGTAGAATCAATTTCCATTGGTGCAAGCTCTGGAGACTCCTTATTCAATACAAGCAGTACAGTCAATGAAGCGTAAGTAGGCAATAGATCACAGATGTTGACATTGGATGAGAATTAACAAATTTATATTAATGTATAGAGGATTACGGAAATGTGCTCTACTTTCACATACTAGATAGCACCGTCACCAGATGTGTCACAAAGCGTCAGAGATGGAGTGACTAAGCGGAGCAACGGGGTAAGCGGCAGCGCGGAACGACGGACCAGGCGGTAGAGGCGGAGCAACTGATCGGAGCGTGGACAGACTGGTCCCAAGATAATGACAGAGTTATATTAGTATCGTAGTTGTAAGTACTAGT
>MU795694.1:0-13129 GCA_027886305.1 Lentinula aff. lateritia
TATTCGAGGAGGCCGCTCCATTCTTAGTGCGTAAACGGATTTCCTCTCTTATTTCATTTCAACTAAAATGCCTTCAATCTAGATTTATATTCATGATTTCTGGATTGGTCGGGCCAATTGCCCTTTATTCGCGGAGCACGTCCTTGCGACTGCTACATTTTTATCCCAAGGTCTCCCCGTGTTCCTTCGCGATAATTTGGAACAACAATGGGGCATTCCCCCTGATCATCGATCTCAGGCTTTGGTAAGTGGGCCATTCAGCCTTTAATATTCTTTTCTCCTGATTCGGTTTTGTAGGATTCCTCGAAATTCGAACGATTTCCAGGAATTCCTATTCCTTTCTGTTTACGTTTCCGCGAGGGAAGTGCCATGATGCGTCTGGTGCCTCCCAAGGAACTAGATCCCTTCGCGTCACTACGCGGCCAGGGTGTTCTTCCCGTGGCTCCGAAACCCATTCTTCCACCCAAGGCTTCCAATGTCATCCCTCTACCTCCTGCTATCCGAACACCAGTCGTACCTCCTAGGGCACTTCGAAGGAATCGGGAGGTGGAGAGCCTCAAGGCAGACGCCTCCTCGTTTCGTAAGTTATTCATCTAATTCATTGATTCCTTGTTTCATTTATTCATTCATTCATTTTGCTTGTTTTTATTTAAGTCTCTCCTCCTCGTTCCGCCCATTCTAAAAATTCCGATAACGAACTTTTGGGTGGATCCCCTGCCATAGACATAGTACCTCGTGCTTCTTCGTCTAAGAAGGCTTCTTCGGTGAAGATGGGGTCTAAACCCAAGGCTTCTGTCAAAGTAGTGGCGGAATCAAAAGCCTCTGATTCTACTCCTTCTGCCATGATTTACAAAAGGGTTCGACTCCCCCCTCGTTCGAGGAAGAACGCGCCAACTACTTCAAAAGGAAAATCTCGGCAAATCGTTGCCATACAATATCGGACAAAGTAATAGTGTCAACCCCGAGTATTTCCAAGGATGGCCATAGACGTGCTCAATCTCTAACAGCAAGGACTGCACCTGACGTCGATGGACATTGAGAACACGAGTGAAACTATTGGTTGCACGACTCGGCAACTCACTATGACTCGCGACATGAACATTCTGCATGCTAGACAAGTACCTTTGGAGACTGCGTAACATCTGTCTGCAAGTGTCGTGGGGGTGATATGTGTCCTTGATACATACAGATTCTAGCATCAACTTAAGCTTCTCCATGGGTAGGTCTACAGATTTAGATAACTGCAACAGCACAGCGATCGTCTGAAAGTATTCAGTTTTAGTATCATAATCTGCGGTGAAACCACGACAAGCATGATAATTAGATGCACCATCGCTGTTTCTAACATCGAAACATTGCCCAGTAAGAATATGGTGTAAGATAGCAAGCCGAGATGACCAAACATCAACGACCCCGTGCTGCAGGATCCCATGCAAAGCGGCATACCGTGAAAACAGAACTATATCTTTGACAAAAACAGAGCAACGGATACCAGTGACGGATTTACGTAGTAACGAAGCACGTAATAAAGACTCTGAGGATGGACTCGCAATGGTCTCCACTATAACCATAGAGGATGAGGGTTCAGAAGCGCCCAAAACAATAAAAGGGGATGAAGAGACATTGCCAACATGTTAAGATCATGTACACCGTGTAACTGTGCCAGAGGTCACAGGTGTCTAAGAGTGGGAGTCGAGTGGGACAGTAGTGAAGTTATTAACAACACCGCCGTTATGCCACTAGTCCCCGGAGATCGAGAGTACAGAAGAGAGAGACCAGTAGCAGCCAAGTCGGAGCAGTGGTATCGCTGGTGACGAGGAGTGAACCAGAGAACGTATAAGTCCTAAGGTTATAGTTGAGTGCTTCAAGGTAGTGAGCCTGAAGACTTAAGAGATGGACAGAGTTAGAAAGGGAATCTAAGTCGGTCTAAGTCGATAATTAAACTGAGGAACTACAGTAGCGTACAGGCAGTATTTATATCTACGGAACGGCGCAGCGGTGCGGAGCGCCAGACTAACTACTAGGAGCTATACGTGTAGTACCTGCAGGGTAAGGTAAAAGACAATAAGGAGGGACTAGAATGAAAGGGTATGTGTAGCGAGAAAGAACAATAAAAGTGAGATTACAATAAACAGTGGATCTTTGGAATACCGAGTGGCGGAATGGAGGCCCGAGGCATGGGCTTGACACAACAACACAATGTCCCGATTGGGATGCAGCTACAGACAACTCCATCACAGTGGTTACAAGACCATCAGTCAATGCCGCTTGTACCGTACAACGAGTGGACGGTCCTGGACCTATTGAAAGTAAGTCGAGTAGACAAAAGAGATTCACATGCAAAACTCACCCAATGGAACATGAGACAGGAGAGGAGGTAACGGTGAACAAATTGTCGATTGAATGCGGGGCAATGCAAGCGGAAACTCAGTACAACTGAGTCTCTCACACGACCGCCAAATTTGTAGTCCAATAACAGTGTTATATTCTCCAAGATCATCCACAACAAAGAAGTCGGCAAGTATGGTGAACGCAGAATAGGGGGTACTGAAGGTGACCAAAGACTGAAACGTGCCAGAACTTGAACAGATACCGCATTCGGATGTAAGGAAGTTTCGAGAAATAGCAGAATAGAACATGGACGGATCGAATGCAGCAGTTGCGTTTCGACCTCCGATAACAAGCGACATGGTAGTGGTTGCACAAAAAAAACTAGATCGCTTGGAAGAAGGGGCTTATGCACAATGAACAACGTGTTTTTGACATTAAGAACGTGTTTTTGACATTAAGAACGTGGTTTTGACATTAAGAACGTGGTTTTGAACTTACAGAGCACCACGTAATTATTCAAGCAAGGTTGTTCGTACCCCGCAGGGGTCCGCTAGTTAAGAACGTGGTTTTGACATGTAGAACGTGGCTCTTGACAGCATCGGTCCAATTTCCTGAAACCTGATTATTAGTGTCCACTAAGACCCTCTACACTAAAGGTAGCGGGAATCATCACTGCCGTCGGCAGATTCTGCATCAGAGTGAAGCTCTTCAGTCAGATCGGCTTTGCCTGAAACTCGTAACCGCTCTGCACGAGGGAGGCGGGCAAAAGGTATTTCTGCCGCGCGTGAGGACCCTGTGCCACCTAGGAGAAAGGGACGATCAGCTAGAGAGCGAATTTTCGAAAGATAAGTCACCTGCCATTTGTATGGAATGTCAATTTTGAAGGAGGCGCCAGGCTCCCGACGATTTCTGGGTCTAAAGTGATCATATCGGGTTGAATCTGTTTTCCAAAAAGTCAGATCATGTCGCGTAGAAAGGAAACGTTCATACCTTATCCAACAAGCCCCGGACTTCCCTCTCCCTGCGTCCTTTCACGCCCTCATACAGATCCAGACCTTCACCAGTATCCATGCCGCCCTCCCCGGCGCCGGGAACCAAGATACTACTTGTACCCTTTGCGTGTCCGATAGTAAGGATGTCTTGTAACGGAGCGAAACGCAAAGATGTTATAGGTCTGTGAGAGGCGGACGGGAGCGGATGTGTCAAGTAAAGAGGCGGTTGAGAAGAAGAGTGATGTGGTGTTTTTATTCAAGGCGACGTATACATGTTGACACTCCCACCGCTTCCAACAGCAAGAACGCCTTTCTGACTCCATTCCACTTCCGCATCTCCTTTTCCACCGCCTCTCAAAGTCCATTCTCGCACAGCTCCTTTCCAGTTTCTGCAGTCCCATACCTTCACACTCCCGTCCTTCCCTGCAGTGGCCATGTACCTTCCACTTTCGCTAGCATCGATAGATACACTGGATAAAGGACCAAGATGTGCCAGGACTTTAACCGCGGGATGCGGAAGGTTAGGCGTCCACAGTGTAACACAGCCGTTTTGATGACCCAGGTAAAGAACTGCATTCTGAGGATTTTGTGCGAGGACAGAACATGCACCGAGAGCGGTACGATGTTCTGCAACAAGTTGACCAGTCGAGGTATCCTGATATTTTAAGTATCCCGCAGTACCGACGCTGGCAAGAAGCCAATGATAGGGCAGAAACTCCAGTCTTGTGGGGGCAACGTGAGCTTTCAGTTTGTGAATCTCTACTCCGTCTCTGTCGTAGATGAAAACATATTTCTGTTGTGCGACGGCGTAAAAGGAATGGTCCTGTAAGAAAACGACATCACTGCATGTTTCACCAAGCTGCAGTTCACTGTGAACAGCTCCTGTGAGGGTATCGAATGACGCGACATGTCCTATTCTTCCAACAATTGCCATATGTCTTCCGTTCTTTGTGTATCGGACTCTATAAGGTCCTCCATCAAGCTTCATCTCAAGGCGCCCTCGCGCAGCTTCTCCTCCAGCCTCTTTGACAATGTCAGCTTGTGAAAGCCTCCATGTCCTCTCCATCGTATCTTCAGCCTGGACAAATCCCGTCTCTTCTGAAGGCAGTAGGTGAATGGCATCGGAGAGAAGAGCTTGAGATTGTGCAATGTGGGTTGAAGTTTTTACAAGAGAATGCCGAAGTTTCGGATTGGCGATGTGTTTATATTGGGGAGCATCCACTGATTTGTCTGTTCGATATCGTAAGGATGTCGGTAGAGAAGTGTTTTTAGTTATCGAGGCGGATGTCTTGTCGGATTTTTGCGAAGGGCCAGGTTTGGAGTCGAAAGAATGCGTTCTCTTGCGTTTTTTGGACAGGGTCTGAGTAGCGTCAGCTTTGGCGATAAGCGCGTCCATGGCGAAAGCTGGTGAAAGAAGGTGAAAGATTTTGAATTCTAAAATCCGAGAAAAAGCAAACGTGAGAAAACGATTCTCGATTCTCGATCACATGCACAACCGAGCATTCAAGTGTTCGTGAACGCGTCCTCAATCATGGTGGTAGCTCTTACCACCCAGCTAAATTGATTTTCTTGTTGTCAAGAAGCACAATGTAAATTTCTAGTTTCCGAATGAGCGAGGGTTTTCATTACATATCAAAATCTATCATCATTCTACACCGAGGAACCAAGGATCGTTCAATAGTTCCGCGGCTGTTGGCCTATCAGCCGGATTGAGCTCGAGGCACCGTTTCACAATCTCATTGGTGCTCTTCACATCCTCCGGACTGAACTTTTTAGTGCTGTTAATCTGCCCTCTTATGGAAAACAATTGCAGAGGAAGGGAATGTGTGAACATGCCTTGAGAGTTCCAATTGTCAGTACATCTTGTGCCCGATACGTGCAGGGAACACACTCACAATCTGTTTTGAAGTATGGTGATGCAAGTCTGCTGTGCTGCAATACCTCTGCGGGGAAATCTACCTCACCAAGGAAACAAGCCATTTGATATAGGTGGAAGGCTATCTCGTCCAATGTGATATCTGTATTTGGATCCTTGTAACCTTCATGTCGAAATAGGGACCGTCCTACGACGAACTCGAATATCTGAAAATATGAATGGACCCACAACTTTCAACACTGACAAGTCTCACGTACCAAGCACCCAAACGCCCATATATCCACCTTCTCATCCCAGGATCCACGGAGAAGAACCTCGGGTGCTCTCAAGGGAGCAGCTGTAATTTCATCCTCCTTAGGTTTGTCGGAGAGCTGACCTTCATGGATATTAGACAAAAGTTGAAAATGATGAACACGAATGAAGTTTCATACCACTCCCGAAATCGGCAATCAAGTACTTGCACTTCATTGCATCATCCAAGCTGGGAACAGGAAGGTGTTGAGTGACCGCAGAGCTTACTATACCATCGAAGGAAGCCTCAGGAGGATTTCGACGTGGAGGATCGGATGCCAAATTAGCATCGATATCTTGACGAGATAATAGGGAAGTGAAAAAGATATTGTCGTGCTTGAGATCAGTATGTATGACACCTTTACTGTGTGCATGTGCAATTCCACGAAGGGTGTGAAGCAGCATTCGTTTCGCAAGGGGCAGCGGAAAATTCTTATGTTGCGCCCATAACGTTTTAACATCTCCACCATATACAGGTGTGACAAAGCAGGAGTGGTCCCCTGACGAGCCCTTTCCCGGATGCAAAAACTCGTTAAGAAGATGAAGGCAATGATTGTTCGATCCGAATCCAAATTGAGAAACAAGAGTGCTCTCATAGGTACATAAAACAGGGGATAAAGGAATAAACCGATGACAAAATGGAAACAACTGTCCATCCAAGTACCAATGTAAAGACCACATTTTGCCAAATTGCGAAGGCCAGAAGGATGCGTCCTCTTCTGTTGATAGGCCTGAGTAGTGACAGCTTTGGTGGACGAGCACGTCCACGGTGAAGCATAGTAGCTAGTGGAAGTTTGAAGAAGGAAATTCAAGAAATATGCGCAATTTCTGAGTTTTCCATGCTAAAATTTCTGACAGGTCAGTGTCACTGTCAGTAACAAACCGCCAACAAATTTCTTTTCTTGATGCGCAAAGTTTCAAAATCTCTACAGTGATAAATGAGCGGGGGTTACGATTCAGATTTACCATGTATGTAGCAAACACCTAGGGTCTACTCATTCTACACCGATGAACCAAGGATCATTCAATAACTCAGCGGCTGTTGGCCTATCGGCCGGATCGAGCTCGAGGCACCGCTCCACAATCTCACTCGTACTCTTCACATCCTCGGGGCTGAACTTTTTAGTGTTTTTAATCTGCCCTTGAATGGAAAACCACTGCAGAGGAAGCGAATTTTTGAAAGTGCCTTCAAAATAGCCAACTGTCAGGACATGCTTGGTACAAAGAAAACCCACTTACAATCCGTGTTGAAATATGTCGATGCGAGTCTGCTGTACTGCAGCACTTCTGGAGGGAACTCTACCTCACCAATGAAACATGCCATTTGATAGAGATGGTACGCTATATCATCCAACGTAACATTTAAGACTGGATTTGTGAAAGCCTCATGTCGAAATAGGGACCGTCCTACAATGAATTCGAAAATCTGAAAGTATTGATAGACTCGCCCTCAACAGCAACAAAATTCACATACCAGGCAACCAAATGTCCATATATCTACCTTCTCATTCCAGGATCCAAGCAGAAGAACCTCGGGCGCTCTCAAGGGAGCTGATGTAACTTCAAGCTCCTTAGGTTTATCGAAGAGCTGGGCTTTACACAACACCAGCATTAGAAAAAATATGAAAAATAGAAGGAACAAAATAACGTACCACTCCCAAAATCTGCAATCAAGTACTCGCACTTCATCGCGTCATCCAAGCTTGGGACAGGTAAGGGTTGAGTGACCGCGGAGCATACGGCGCCATCCAAGGAAGCCTCAGGAGGATTTCGCCGTGGAGGATCAGATACCACATTGGCATCGATATCATGACGAGATAATAGGGAGGTGAGAAAGATATTGTCATGCTTGAGATCAGTATGTATGACACCTTTACTGTGTGCGTGTGCAATTCCACGAAGGGTGTGAAGGAGCATTCGTTTTGCAAGGGGGAGCGGAAAGTTGCTTAACTCCTTATGGTGCGTCCATAAAGTTTTGACGTCTCCACCATATACAGGTGTGACAAGGCAGGAATGGTCCCCTGATGAACCCTTTCCCGGATGTGTAAACTCGTTAAGAAGATGAAGGCAATGGTTGTTCGATCCTGCCACGCGTTGTAGAGCCTCCGACTCCCAGACACGTCCTCGTCTACGTAGCTCTGTGGAAAAGCCCGTTAAAGCTTTGATGGCGACATAATCTTTCACGCTACCCTATGAATCAGTCCAAGATAGTTTCTCGAATACATTCAAATTCCACTCACCTAGTGTCATAGGCTAACCATGTGCTAGAACTCATACCCCATCCCAGTTTACGCTTGATTTCGTACTGCAAGTCGGGCCCAATTCTCTCTCCAAACTCGAGTTGCGGCCATCCGTAACCCTCGGAACCTGGAAGACCCAGAGGTTCTTCCACAAAACTCAAGTTGACTCGACTCGTCCCGTCCTTATCGACATAAAATTCCTGATTCTGTACACCTGGAATGGGGTCAATCATTATGCCAACCGGTTGATGCCTGCTAGACATATTTCGGAATGAGCTAGGAAGCAGAGAAGCACACCGCCGAATTCTAAGGGAAAGACAGGCATGGCGAATTGAGAACATGAAGAGAAGTTTATAGTTCAGCTTTTGATGACTAGCGAACCCCTGCGGGGCTCAATGCACCTTGCTTGCTTCTAGTAAGCCCGAGAGAAGTTTTTTACACTGGACCGTGCTCCAAAAAATTCACTTTTGAGATGTATCCAGTAGCGGTAATCAAAAATAATAGGTACATATTTCTTCCTTCTTTATGTGGGAAATAATAGTCAATTGCAACTTCTTCAGCATGTTAGGCACTGCGCCCGAATCAATTCACCCCGGAAGTAGAAAAAATTCCGCTCGGCGGAATTGCCGTTAGAATAATATCTTTTCAATCGGCCTGATAGCAGTGTGGAAAGCTCAGTTGAATTGACTTAATTCTGAACTACATATACAATAGGCGATTATATCCATATCATGAATCTATTCAGGCTTGACCAATTATATTCCAAATTTTTCTGTTTCTAAGCTGAAGATTTCACAAGTGAATTGACAAGTTTCCCAGGTTGATTCTATAAATTTGGAAGAAAGAATCACAGTGTCATTGAGAAACAAGATGAATTCAGAGATATCTATGCGACAGAAATTTGAATGAAATTTAAGCACTCTTTGGGTCATTCGGGATGAATGAACATACAAAAGAATTCTCACATATAAATCCGATTGATAAGACATCATCGAGTCATGGAAGAGACCCAGACACGAATACAGAGACACACCCGCTCCTCAGGATGATTTGCTCTTTCTCGATTTATGGTTTACTTGGTTGCTAGCCGCATCTTCGTGGTCAAATTCGAAGGTCTTCGAGTGACCTGCAACAGCGCCCAGAACGCTGCACATTCTCGAGTCAATCCGATCTGACATACTAACAAACAAAATTAGTCAATATCCTCAACAAACATGACTCACTGGAAGTAACATTAGCGACAGTGCCCCCAGCTTGTGTATAGTCATGGTTGAAGTCAAACTTCCCAACTACAATTGTATATATAAGCTCGGGTAGAACTACCTGTATGGAGGAAAATACTCATCTGAAGCACCTATAGTAAGCGCATTATATCTTGTTCAAGAACTGATCGATCCTTGATATCAATGCAAAATGATTACACATTTTATAACATACAGTGAATCAAAGCTAAGAATGTTCTGATCCCCTCCTAAAAAACCAGCCGTAAGTCAATCGTAAATGCTGCATTGACAAGTAAGACATACCTTCAATTAACCGCTGCCCTCTGCAGTATTGGGCTAATGATCCTCCTCCAGACCTGCCTCCAATTACCGGTGAAGATAAACTTTTCGCTGTGTTCTCGGCAACCTAATTTGATGCACGTTAGACAATATATTACACATACTGAGCGTCGCACACAAGATTGACAATAACGCCTAGGCCGATCGACACACTTGAGTTCCAGCTGGAGGTGAGTGAGAGATTCTAGAGACGGTCAAAAAATCAACAGAAGTATAATGCACAAAACTTACCCGCTCTGCATCAATTCGCGACAGGAACTGGTGGGAACCGCATCCAGTTTGGACGTGGACACTGTTTGTCCCAGTCGCGTCTACGCCGCACGAAATCCTTGGACATGCCAATCTTCCATTCAGCCCCCCCATCCAAGTAAGTGTATAACCAGCCTCGTCCATCTGAAGGCGAAATTGGTCGTCAAAGTAGTCGAACATGAAGTGCCCGTAATGTTTGAGTAGGGCGATGAGTCATCATGCGGGAAGGAGAATAAAGCATGGGATGGATGTAGTTTTGGGAAGTAGGATAAAGCGCTGGCTGAATGCGGTTCTTGCTTAGTCATTGCGTGAGAATAAAATGACTATGCACCTTACATGGTTGTTAACTGTTTATCATGAATCAGACATTCAAAAATTTCATAGACGGGAAAATATACATACGGAAATGAAAGTCAAAAAACGGATCATTAATGAACGAATACTCAGCTAGATTGATGATAGAGCTCCGAGGCTTCTGTAGTCATGTATTGAAGGATCCTGCTCGCGATGCCCCGTCGTATTGATTGTCCGCTCTTGCATTGTGATCCAGAGTATTGATCTAAATATCATATGAGATTGAAGAAAGACTCGATATATGAGAGACAACTCATTCTGAACGCCTGAAGTGCGTTTTTCCTCGTTCATGTACTAAGTAACCTTGGTATGAACACAGTGCAAACATTACACATTTCATTACATAGAACAAATCAGAGCTAAGAATACTAATTTCCTTCTAAAAAAACCGCCCGTGAGTCAATTGTAAGTCTTAAACCAAGCGAAACGCACCTTCAAATGGTTGCCGCCCTCTGCAGTACTGGTTTAACGATTTTCCTCCATACGGGCCTCCAATGGCCAGTGAAGGTAAACTTCTCGATGTGCACTTGGTAGCCTGATTTGCTACACGTTAAGGTCAATATAGAAATGAGTTGAAAGATTCCTACACGATTGACAATAGATCTGGGGACGATCGATACACTGTAGTTCCAGCAAAATATGGGTGAGAGATTCTAAAGACAGTTAAAAACTCGATATCAGGAGTAATCCGGACGCCGTACCAGCTCGCCGTCAGTTCGCGACAGAAACGGGTAGCACTTCCTGTTTCGACACGGACACCGTTTTTCCCAGTCGTGTTGATGCTGCACAAGATCCTTGCTCATGCCGATTTTCCACTCAACGCCCCCATCCAAATAAGCATACAGCCAGCCACGTCCATCAGATGGCGAAATGAGTCGAAGGCATTGTCGAGTGTAGAGTTTCCGTAATTGATAAGTAGGCCGACGAGACATTGTATAGGGAGCGGGATAAAGCACGGGAAAGGTGTTCCGACGACTAAGCAAACAGCACACTCCTCCATCGTTGGTTCTTGTTTATCATGACCATTTACAGCCATCTCTTGAGGACATTGAATGTCATATCCGAGACTCATAAAGAGAATTGGTAGATATGGTGCTGAGGGAACACTACACCACAAAGAATTGAATCTAGAGCGAGTGTCAAGCCCATGCCTCGGGCCTCCATTCCGCCGCTCGGTATTCCGAAGATCCACCTTTATTGTAATCTTCCCTTATTGTTCTTTCTTGCTACACATACCCTTTCATTCTAGTCTCTCCTTATTGTCTTTTACTTTACCCTGCAGGACTACACGTATACCTCCTAGTAGTTAGTCTGGCGCTCCGCACCGATGCGCCGCTCCGTAGATATAAATACTGCCTATACGCTACTGTAGTTCTTCAGTTTAATTATCGACTTAGATTCCCTCCTTAACTCTTTGCTCTTCTAAGTCTTCAGGCTCAACGCCTTGAAGTACTCTCTCTACAGCCTTTGGACTTATAAGTTCTTTGGCTCGCTCCTCGTCACCGGCGATACCGCCGCTCCGACTTGGCTGCTACTTAGCTCCTCCCTTCTATACTCTTGATCTCCGGGGACTAACGGCGTAACGGCGGTGTTGTTAATAACTTCACTACTGTCCCATTCGTCTTCCGCACTTAGACGCTCTGTGACCTCTGGCACAGTTACATGGTGTACATGATCTTAACAGCGAGGACGTTTGAGAATGAACTTTTTGTGGACAAGCGATGAGCCTACCTGACATTCAATTGAAATCCAAGTATTTGCAGGAGAAAACTTGGACTTGGATAATTTCAATCCAACGAGGTCACTGAATATGAAGTCTAGAGCTCAAAACATGGCACGAGATCCATATGCAGCTGCGAAGTTCTTTCATTTTGTCATCACTGCTACACTGGAAACCATATTCGGAATCGCAGTAATGCGAGGAACGATGACGCATCAAAAAGTAAATGCATATGTCGGAATGGTGGAGACCCAAGGTTGGGGGATGCTCCACCTGCATGTAATCATCTGGTTAGCAGGAGGACCAAATCCGACGAAGATGCGGGAGTGTTTGAAGTCAGGAATTTAGACAAAAGATGGTAGCCTTTATCGCAACAAACTTGGAGGCAGATGTTGGGATGAATGGGGAAGATTTCTTGAAGCAACCTGTGAAGCCTGACAATGTTATGTGTGCTGATGCCTTGGAGGAAATTCGAGGACCTCCTTGGAGGTGAATCAACAATAAATCAGGCCCGGGCGAAATTTCAGCAGGAGACCGAGGGAAACACGGCTCATTCATTGGAAATGTCCAGTATTTCTATTGATGTTTGAATCAGTCGTCTGCGCGAAGGGCTAAAGAGTATGAGACGTACCAAGCTACTGAAGAGAAGGGTGAACAACAAGACGTCCACGTACAGTCCGACTTGAGAGAATCGGCGCCCTCAGACGACAAAGAGGAGCTGTACACGGAAGCCGATTTACAGACAGTGCAGCAGGAGACTGTTAGAGAGGAAGAGTATGGAGAATCTGTGATGGAATGAGCATTTAATGCTGGGGTGTTCGAGAGGTCATATGTGACAAGGGGACCTTTGAACTTATCCATTCGAGCAACACCTGCAGACAAAGCCGCTTTTGGCAACTGGATGTCATATCTCAGAGAGCATGGAGAAGAAGTATTGCTTGACACTAATGTACTGTTGCCTGAGCGTCTCCATGTAGTTGAGGGACAAATGGCAAGTGTTGAAATGACTCCGGATTCTTGCCCTACAACGCGCCCTAAGAATGTGCCTCTGAACTTGAACACTGACCAAGCACTTGCATACAGCATGGTCAGGAAGCACCTACTAGCGACACAATCAGGCAACCGACCTCCGCAACTCAGGCTGATCCTTCGAGGACCTGGAGGCACTGGGAAGACGGTAGTGATAAACCGCGATGCAGAACCTAGTAGTACAAGAGCAGAGTAATTAAGACGAATGTGAAGCAGAGTAGTCAAGAGGCGAGTGAGATTCAAATTGCGGGTACTCATGTTGCCACGAGAAAGGCCCAAGGCCTAGAACGTTATGACAAAACCAGCCATTCTCATTGGCTTTTGTCACACAAACTCTGCCAATTTTGTTCAGTCATTGATTTTTGAATACTCATAAACTGTTTGTACAATCCTAGCAGAACCTATGTAGGAAGATTCGTCAAATTGAAGGATTTGTAGAAATTTGCTCTTGTAGTTAACGGGCCTCTACGGGCCTTTCCATTCAA
>MU795695.1:0-13072 GCA_027886305.1 Lentinula aff. lateritia
AATTCATTGGCAATATCAGATGGGAAACAGTAAGTAAATCAGAAAGTGAAAGATAATATCTCCTATCCGGGAAATTCATCGCTTTTCGGACAGAAAATAGGTAATATTTCGAATTAATAAATTGCTTTTTTTGCTAAAAATTTCCCTCTATCTTTCACGGGTGGGAAATTTTGCTGCACCCTCAGTGAATGTCATCTTTAGCACAAAGTCTAGCGTAGCAGCGAGCATCCTTGTACAAATCATCCAAATCTTCTGGAGATAGGACAGAACCTGCTTTAATGTGAGGCTGCTTTTACCAGTACTAAGTTTGATATGACCAGATTCATTCACACGGGTGGACATTTCGTCTTCATCAGAGGAGAACTGTAAAGGCAAGGAACAAGTTTCGGTTGGGAGAGATTTGGTTGGGAAGGACTGTGAAGAAGTAGCCGAAGAAGATTCAACAGGGATAAATGGGGCTTCAGAAGAAGTTGAGGAAGAAATTATGGGATCAATTGTGAGATTCTTTTCAGCGCTCCGCAAACCTTTACAACATGATTTAGCGATAGTAGCCAAAGCGGAGAACTCGGAATCCTGTAAAGTACTCATCTCAGCATATATGCAAAGGAGACAAACATGAGTCACAACAAATACGACGGGGGCAACATTTGTCAAGTGACCGAATGTCACAAAACACGAAAGACGAAAAATGAGACAAGTAACAGATGAGGATGATCTGGGCAAGACCGGTATATGAGACTGAGAGCAGGCAGAATACCCAGCGCAAGGTATGGGACCAAAAAATCTGGTAAGAGACGGGAAGGAGAGAGATTTGGTCAAAGGCGAGTTGTTCTACTTGCTATTTGGTTGATCTTTGTAACAGTTTGATGAGGAGTATGTAATTTCCCAATACAAATTTTGAATTCATAGTAAAAATAAGTGGAAACCCATGCTGATGGCAGGAACACTAATGATGGAGACTCACTAAGAGAACCAAATACTAGGAACCAAATATGATTGGTAAAGAGAGAGAGAAAGTGAGATACAGTCGAGAGTAGTCTAAAGCCAATCTAAGATAGTGGTAAGAGCTCTAAACATATCTAAGAAGAAAGGGAGGTCTATATAGTGTGATGTCACAAGTGTGACTGTATGCATGTAAGTAAGCAGTACATTTACAAGAAGGTGGCAGAAGCTGGTAGAAGGAGAAGGGTATTGATGAAGGGGGTCAGGTGGATCAGTAATTGATGGGGGTTTGACAGTGATGTAACGTGATAATGAGATGGGGTATCGTACAGGTAAAGATGTCGAGATGGTGAGAAAAGGAAAATGATAGGGGTTACATACTTCATGACAGTCTTCCACTCGTGTCCCTGGGCTACCCTGATGTTGTTGTATCCTGCGCGGAGGTCGATCTTTGTGAAGATCTTCACCCTGCGCAGTTGACCCACCAAGGTACCTATCAGGGGGAGGGGGCACCTTGTGATCTTGTTCAGCACTTGATAGTCTATGCAGAGTCGTAGGGTACCATCCTCCTTCTTGGCAAACAAGATGGGAGCTCCCGAGGGGTGTCATGCCCTGACTACAACCAGGCCAGTCCCAGTAGCAACCACACGCCCCCACACCTCCTATCTCACATACCTCACGGTCCTGGACAACCACCCCTTCCCGGATTCCCTTCCTATTTCCAAACGCCCTGATGACTCCCCGACACATGTAGCTCCCCCGACACATGCACGAAACCCTCCTACCACCAAACCCATTAAGTATTAATCTCGATTACCTGCCTCATGTTCTCCAGATCCCCTGATGTTCCCTTGTTCACTTCCCATACCTATTTAAGTAGTCTTGCAACGTCCCGAAGTTCCAGCTTGGTATATTTTGAACACACACCCTTTTGCATAGGTCCAGTCCCTGTCCCTTTGTACCTGCTAACCATACAGATTTCTCTTTACTCTCTGTTTCTCTATCTCTGTTTCTCTACTCTTATCCTCATCTCTACGATCGTCTAAATGATTCAATAAACACTTTTACTTCATGTCTCAGCAACCTGAGTGAGTCTTCGAGCTCCCTCGATCAATACCAAAGCTCCCCAACATCTACCGTTTCGGTGAGCCAACCTCCCCCAAACCTCCTCAAGCTCCCCAAGTGCTCCACGAGCTCAGGGACCTTGATTTAGGTATTGTCGAAGCTATCCCCTACGTCGAACTACATGCCACTTCTCCGTTACTACCTCCAATGCTTGAGGACGTCCGCCGCTACCTCCACTTCCCGGGCTTACACTCTATTGGGAGCTCATACATTCGGGACCTTACATCAGCTACGATTTATAATGATCCTGTGTTGATGTTCCCGTCTACTACAACTCGCAATACACAATGTTCCGACACTTCCCCACTTCTGGTTACCTTTAACCCACCCGTTAAACATCCTAGGGACCGCCCAGGACCTGCTAGGAACCTCTTCAAGGGTCATTCCCCTCAATCCGAACTATTCTTAGGTCATTCCTGCCCTCGGTCGCGGTTCCTGTAGCTCCCTTTGAGCTCCAGCTTGCTCCTAGCATGCTACAACATAAATCCCTCATACCAAAACTACTCTCAAGACCAATTTCGACCCAGGTCTTACAAGGGGGAGCTGGAAGATACTGGCATCACTGGCTTTGTCTGCAGGTTAACTCTGGGGGGAGGCGTTGGATTATGCACCAGGGTGTGCACAGTGGGGGAGGTCCCTGAGCATAACTGGGGGCTCCTTGTGGCCATATTACCTGATTTGTTGAATTCAGGAACCTTGTTATTCCTGAGCAATGAATATTTCTGTGCAACAAAGTGATCATCAGAACTAAGGAGCACCCTATCTGGGTCTAATTGCTCCGAAATCCCTCTTGTTATCCCCTCTGGTTCATAGTGAACCACCTATGAAGTCCCCCGGTTATCCGAGACTAGCCTGCAACGGAATTCTAAGGCCCTTTCCAGATTGGATCCAGAAAGTTCCTTGGACAGCATCAGGGTGTCTGATTCTGCTAGTAAAGTCCAGTGTTGGGTTTCCTGTGAACAGAGCACTGCTTCTGACCCCTCACTGCTCACCAACAGCTGGTGCATCTGCCTCATGGGGGTGTACCTATACACCGTACGTCCACTGTGGATCCTGACAGTGCTATCTTGGTCCGGCCTCGAGTCCACTGGAGCTAGGAGATGTGCTGTCGTGTACCTCCTACACCTATGATTCTTTGCAGCAATTATATTGACATCCCCTTCTCCTTCTTCATTGATTTTTGCTGCTGCCGCCGTTAAATTCATATTTCAGAGTGCTTGGATCATCTGGTAGTTTGGTAAATTGACTCAGGACAGGGGGGGGGATTAAATTGTACTGCTCTCAACCTATAATTTGTTGCTCAGAACCAGATATGGTAGCCAGCTTCGGTGCAGACCTCCCTTTCCCTTCCGTGTGCTTGAGGTAATAGGGGTAGGATTCCCCTAGAGTTTATGAGAGACTGTCCGTAACAAGCCTCTACCTCCAACAGTTCCAACATCTGCTCAGGGTCCAATAAGATGTTGTATAGCCAGAGGAAAGCTAAGTGATTTGTTGGATTCATCAGCCACTGTTGTGATTTTTGTGGGAGGTCTATCTCCAATTGTGTTCCAACCATGAGGAACTGCACCCGTAGGTTAGAACATTCAATCCCACTCTCTGCTACACCAACACCCATTGATTCCAGGATCTCCTTGAGTATGATTAAGATGTCTTCTGGGGTACACTGCTGTACCTTGATGAAGTCTTCTAGTCGGAGGGTCATTTCGGATGAGGGTTGCACCAGAAAGTTGGTGCGACTATGATGTATTGCATGAGTGCACTCCTAGCTGGGTGTACTCAATGCTGGACTCCTAAGGAGACTGGAAAGGGAGCTTCCTTGTCTTTGTGGAGGGTTGATAGATTGTGCTGGAGGAGTCAGCAACCTCCTCAATGATGTTTGTGTTTGGTGAGATGTAGCGGGTGATACCCCCTGTTCAGGCAGCTTCTCTCTCTGACAAATTGTAAGGGAGGCTGTTTCCTCCTCTTGCTGTTTCTCTATAGCAGCTACCTGGCTGCTAACTCTTCCCCCCACGTTCAATTCTGACTCCATATCTAACTGGGGTACTGAGCTGGGAGGGGGTCCTCTCATTCCCCAAGTGGGGGAGTAGCTGAACCCTCCCATCAGACTACTGGCAGTTTGAGTGTACCCCATGGAAGCATACCTTCATTGAGGTGGCCCCATAGTGGTTCCTGTGGATCCGGGATCCATTGGAGGAGGTTCCCGAACCACAGGTTGACATCCTTCGGGTGTCAGCGACTGACTCTAGTAACGGGTATCACCAGGTATCACACTCAAGAAAACCTTGAGGGGCAGAAAGATAGAGGAGACAAGCAAAGCTTTGGACTAGCCAGGTAGAATAGACAAGATCAAAGCTAAGGAAATACAGCAAGTAGCTACAGCTTATATATGGGTAAGTAAGCCTCCGCCCTAGTAATGTCCGACACTCTGGGTCAGTGGTAAGCATGAGTAGAACATGTGTGAAACAGATAAAACCTAAGTAAAGCAATGTGTGAGTAATAAAGACTCAATCAACATGCTGCATGTGTGTTGTGAGACTGCTGTGTTTAATATAAGTAAATGAAAAGCGCATGTTGTATCAGTAAGCATGAATAATAGGTCAGGTGACAACGTAAGACAAGAAAAGACAAGATATGAGATAAGGGAGAGAAAAGATAAGACAAGATAAGGAAAAAGATAAGATGAAAGAGGGTCATTGTAACATCACCCCCTCTTAAGGCGCGAATTCCATGACGTGCAAGTCAGTTGACAAGTGCTTCAGACGGCATGTTACTTGGGACTGGTTCTATGTCTGGTGTAGGGACTGGTCGGAACAATTCAGTAGGGAACTGAGCAATCAGAATCTCGATCTGTTTAAGGGTTCGAGGCCTGGGCTTGTCAGGATACTTCTTGTGGAAGTCCTGAACAGCTTCTTTGGCATTCGTCATATTAGCTGCAGGTTCCCACGTCATTTCATGTGGTCCATAACCTTTCCATTTTACCTTGTACTGGATACCATTCCGATACTTGCATGAGTCGATTATCTCCTCTACGTTGTACTCTTCCTTTTCTCCTACTACTTTTGGAGGTGCTTCAGTGTTTCAGGGTTGTATTGGGAACTGGGGTTTATGGTATGGGGATAGGTGTGTTTCGTTGAAGACATTATGGATTCTTTTCCATGTGCGAGGGATGTTGAGTTTGTCTGAGCTGGGTCCAATCTTTTCAAGAACTTTAAATGGTCCAAATCATTTATCACCTAGTTTCTTCATTGGGCAATCTGTCATTATGTTGGTTCCTTCAAGCCAAACTTTATCACCAGCCTTATATTCTATCGCCTCATTCCGGTGTTTGTCATATTGGCACTTCATGTCCTCAGCGGCTTTTTTCAGTGCCGGTCCTACTTCTTCCCTGATCCATTTCATACTATCGGCAAACTCTCGGGCTGTTGGCTCTTGTGATGTCATCTTCGGCATGGTTCCTTTGTATGGGTGTCTACCATTGTCTGCATAGAAGGGTGAAACTTTCATAGCTGAGTGTACTCGATTGTTATATGCAAACTCCATCATAGGAAGCCATTCGTGCCAATCGCTCTGATGATGATTCACAAAAAGATGGATGTAATGTTCAATTTCTTGGTTTTTCTGTTCCATCTGGCCATTAGTCTGAGGATGATATGCAGTTGTATAGTTGCTTTCGATTCCCAGCAATCTGTACAGTTCCTTCATGAAGCGGGCATGGTACTGAGGGCCTCAATCATGGACAATCTTCCAGGGCATTCCATGGACCGGGAATACTTTGTCACAATAGACATGTGCCATTCCTTCAGATGTTATTGTAGCATGTGTGGCAAAGAGCCGTAATCTCCTCATGAAGTGATCAACAAACACGCTGATGGCATTCTACCCTCCAGACTGTCATGCCCTGACTACAACCAGGCCAGTCCCAGTACCAGCCACATGCTCCCCCACCTCCTATCTCACATACCTCACAATCTCTGTACCTCCCCAAGACAGTACCACCACCCTTCCCCTGATACCCTTCCCATTACCCAAACGTCCTGACGACTCCCCCAACATGTGTATGAAACCCTCCTACATTAAGTATTAATCTCAATGACCTGCCTCATGTTCTCCAGATCTCCTGATGTTCCCTTGTTCACTTCCCGTACCTATTTAAGTAGTCTTGCAACGCCCCCAAGTGGCAGCTTGGTATATTTTGAACACACACCCTTTACATAGGTCCAGTCCCTGTCCCTTTGTACCTGCTACCTATATGGAATTCTCTTTACTCTCTGTTTCTCTATCTCAGTTTCTTTAACTCTGTTTCTCGTCTCATCAATCGTCTGCGCGATCCAATATACACTTTTACTCTACGTCTAAGCAATCCAAGTGAGTCTTCAACCTCCCTCGACCAATACTAAAGCTCCCCAAACGTCTATTGTTGCGGGGGTGAAGGTGATGGTTGACGTCCCCGAAGTGGAGGTGGTAACGGAGGAGCGACACTTGGTTGGGCACGAAAGGAGGCTCCGATGTTATCTAGATCAAAGTCCCAGAGCTCTTGGAGCAATTAGGGAACTTGAGGAGAATTGGGGAGGTTGGCTCACCGGGACCTCCTTCCCAGCTCCTACTTTATTGGGAGCTCTCACGTCTGAACCTCCCATCGTCTATTAGCTATAACGATCCTATGTTGATGTTGCTAGCTACTACAACCCATATTACACAATGCTCTTATGTCTACTAGTCCCGTGTACCTCCACCTTCCTCCTTTAACGTCCTAGGGACCTCCCTGGACCTTCTAGGAACCCCTCCAAGGGTCACGTCTTACAACTCGAACTACTACTAGGTCATCCCTGTTCTCGGTCGCAGTCCCCGTAGCTCCCTTTGAGCTCCAGCTTGAACCTCTTATACCAAACCCACCCTTAAGACCATTTCTGACCCAGGTCTTACACAGACTCTGGTAACTCGCCAATCATATCTGTTCCTATGATTTCCCAAGGCTCAGATGGCACGTCATGTGGATGTAATGGTCCTACAGGTTTGGTACAATGTGTCTTTGTAGCCTGACATTTTTTGCAGCCTTCCACGTAGATCCTGACATCCCAACTGATTCCTGGCCACCAGTAGTTGCAAGTAATCAACTAAATAGTTTTATAGCGGCCGGGGTGTCCTGCTGTCTGGGCATCATGATGTACCTGTATGATTCATCCTCTGAGTTCTTTGACCTTAGGGACATAGATGCGTCCTTGCCAAACTGCTAGTCCATCCTCAGTTTCAAGCCATTCCTTGTCTTTAGACTCAAGGGCAACCTGTACTAACTTGTCTCACTGGTTTTTCTTTCTATGGATGAGATACAGCAGATCGTCTTCAGGGGCAGATGTCTGATCCATTATTTGAGAAATGAAAAATTCTGGTTTTAGCAGTGTGATGTCAGTATTGTCGTTCTCCCCTTTTTCAAGGCCTGACATCCTTGACAGAGCATTGGCTTTTCCCATTGATTTCCCAGGTTTATGGAAAAGCTCGATATGGTATTCAGCAATTTCAACTACCCATCTGATTCAACTTCTGAGGTTTCCGGAAATACTGGAGATTCTGGTGATCTGTGAAGACTTCAACAGGTTCTTTTGCGCCCAGCAAGTACTGCCTCCAGTCTGATAAAGAATCCATGATAGCCATCATCTCCTTGTCATAAATCTCATAGTTCCATTCAACCTCGTTCAGTAATCTGGACCTGGAGGCTACTGGTCTCTACTTTCCATCGACATTTTGTGACAAGACAGCACCATTTGCATAATCGGAAGAATCAGCTTCAACCCGGAACTTCCCAGCTTCTCTTGGGATAATTGTCTTTGATGATCCGGTCTTTCAACTGATCAAACGCATCCTGTTCAAAAGATGTCCATTCCCAAGTCACATTCCCTGTGAGCCATGTTAGGGGTTTGGCAATTTTACTGAAATCTTGGATGAACTGGCGGAAGAAGTTGCAAAACCCTAAAAATAATTGTAGTTCACATTTTTTCTTTGGTGGCTGCCAGGTTCGGACTGCTTCAACCTTTTATCGGTCCATCTGGATTTGTCCATTGCCTATGATGATTCCAAGATATTCGACTTCCCTAGCCTCAAAGGTACATTTTTTGGGTTGTAAGTACAGCTTGTTGGCTTTTAGGATATCAAGAACCTTTCTGACAATGATTCAGTGTTCCTCAATGTTATCCGTGAAGATAAGGATATCATCCATGTAGACAATGACGTGTCCTTGATCAATTAACTCTCAAAGGATGTGATTCATGAACACTTGGAATGTAGCAGGTGAGTTTGTAAGTCCAAAAAACATGACTGTAAGCTCAAAAAAGCCTCTGTTTGTCCGGAATGCTGCCTTCCATTTGTCTCCTTCTTTGATCCGGATGTTATTGAATCCCCATCAGATGTCCATTTTGGTGAAGATTTTGGAATTCTTCAGCTTATTGATGAGTTCTTGGATTAATGGGAGTGGATATCAATTCTTGATAGTCATGTCATTTAGCTTTTGATAATCCTGCACAGGCCGTAGCGTCCCATCTTTCTTTTTGACAGAAAAGAAAGGTGAAGCCATGGGTGAATGTGATGGTTGACAAGACCGTGCCTACAGGTCAACGATATAGAGGTTCTGAGGTCGGATATGGGCCGGAAAATGGCCCGGGATAATTCCAAGACCTGGAGCTGAGTATTTGTCAGGACAACGTTCGAATGTCAACGTAGATTCCTTCCAATCAATACTGGGATTATGATAACATAGCCAGTCTATGCCTAGGAAGATATCCGTCTTGCCCAAATTGGTAACTGCCATATCTATTCGTTCGGCATGATCACCTATCACCATTTGGACCTGTACATAGCCTTCTATGGAACCATTCTTATTCAGAGTGCCATCAGCATTATAGACTGGCATTTTGACTGGTAATTCCTTAACAGTGAGCTGGTGCTGTTCTACAAAATCCTTATTGATACAGGATCCTGTAGCTTCACTGTCTAGGAGGGCTTCCATTTCAATCTGCACACCATTGTCAATATTCTCAATAGTGGTGCACAACTTTAGCTCATGTCCTCGGGTACCTCGGACAAATCTCTTGCAACTTTTGAGACTGGTAACTGCTTCCGTTGCGATTGCATGGTTCAGATTTCGTATAGCCAATACCGTTTCTTCTGATGCTTCTCTGACATGACTTTCAGGCATCCAGGCTCTAAGGATTCCTATAGCCATGGGGAGTTTGTCCATTTGTAACCGCTGCGCCACCCATTCAGGTGAGTTTGGTTCATATCTCACAGGTTTTTCCTCAGTTTGGTTTGTCATTGTAGATAAGTTATTTTTATTGGATGTACCAGTATTACCAAATTCAAAACTAAATTGACTGTTTACATATAACAATGATGAAAAGTCTGATACTGATTCTGAAATTGGCCCCAGCAGACCTGCGTCTACTGCTGGGGCAGAACAAAACCCAATTCCTTGGCCATAGCCTCCCGATCCTCCTGTGTCATTCGGCTCCACATGCCTCTGACAAATTGTGGCTTTGGAGTTTTCTCTGGACAGAACTTTGCAATGTGGCCTTGTTTACCCCAATGGAAGCATTCCCTGTTGCGACGTGCAGCATCAATATCCATTGGTCTGCCTGTGCCTTTGAAAGTGATTCCCATGCTGTCTTTCCTATCCTGGGTGTACCACAGGGGTTGGAGTCTTGGGTACTGGAGCCTGTGTCTGTGGTTGCCATTTCTGGCTACTAGGTCCCTGACCAGCATTTTGCTGATATCTGCTTGACCAGTTGTGTTGCATTTCCTCACGACGCCACCACATGTCATCAATGCTGATAATCTTCTGTTTGAGCTCATCAAACTTCTCGATTCGCTCATTACTGGTGCCATATACTTGATCAATCAGCTTTGGCCTTACGTTCATTTCGATCAGTCTGATGACATAGGGGGCATCCTTGTCATATCCAGCATCTCACATGATGACTTCAAACTCCTTAGAAATCCTCTGCCCTCTCATTGGAGCCCCGACGGAGATGTTCTAGTCTTTCCTGTGCATTCTCTGTAAGTCCTTTGTCTAGGAAGGAGGCATTCAATGTGTCCTTGAATCCTTTCCATGTGACTTCCCATTCCTCATTGTCATCATTGAAGTTATCATCAGTGTAGTTCTGGACCCACCTACTGACTTTGGGACCTCACATATATGAGATCGCAATGTCAATTCTTTCATTGTCTGTGGTGACCTTATTCCTTGGGTCACAGGTGTAGGCAAAGAGGGTACGGCGCCACTCTTCAAACTGGGCTTTATCACCATCAAAGATGCTTGGTTCTCTGAGTAATGACTTGCCATGAACATGAGGAATAGGGACAGGAGCAACAGGAGCAGGATCAGAAGTAGGATTGGACATGCTGAAGTGGGGTGATGTGTAGGCAGGTATGAATGAGGTGATATTTTGTTCAATTGAGGATGAAGTGGATGGAGCAGATGAGTTGGGGGTGCGGGGACAATTGATATGTACCAAAAGTCTAGGTCGTCCTAGTCTTGAGGTAGAATCCGTGGTAAGGAAGACAAGTTACTAGTGCAACCCAGTGGTGATGATGGGAAAATGTATGATCAGATTTGTAGAAGTTGGAAGTAATGTGGGGAAGATTTCGGAAATAGAGGACAGTGATGTGGGAAGCAGCCTTTCACTCTCAGTTGATGAACAGATGCACCCTTCCTGTCTAGGAATGGAGCTCGTTGTGCACGCACAGACCCTTCTCCGAAGATTGGTGATTGGTCGACACTTTTGTCTGCCAGTATGGTGTTGGACTCAATGTTACACCTTTGTACTATAGGTGACACTGCTTGAAAAGTAAGTAGAAGTCTGTGAAGGGTTGGTAAAAATGTGAGCGGGGATAACCGTGATAGGGATATGATCACGTAGCATGTGACAGGTGGTAAGAATAGCTTTGATCTTCTGTCAGCAACTGACTCTAGTAGTGGGTGTCACCAGGTATCACACTCAAGAAAACCTTAGGGGGCAGAAAGATAGAGGAGACAAGCAAAGCTCTGGACTAGACCAGGTAGAATAGACGAGATCAAAGCTAAGGAAATACAGCAAGTAACTACAGCTTATATACAGATAAGTAACCTCCACCCTAGTAATGTCTGACACTCTGGGTCAGTGGTAAGCATGAGTGGAACATGTGTGAAACAGATAAAACCTAAGTAAAGCAATGTATAAGTAATAAAGACTCGATCAACATGCTGCATGTGTGTTGTGAGACTGCTGTGTTTAATTGCCAAACCTTTAGGTAAGGCTCTTTACAAAAATGTCCCGTAGAATGTATGTTGGCCCTTGTCCCACCTCCCACGCCGATATATAGGCATCAGTTACTATATATATCAATACGGGATATGCCGTATGAATGAGGTCATATATATGTATATACTTTATCAAACAATTGAGTCGGATCTACTACGGTTCAGATCCAGCTTGATATAAAGACACCTGGCTCATATGCCTTGTCAGTTTCTTTCTTCCTTCCTGCCTTGTTCATCTCGTTCTCAGTTTCTGCCCAACTTAAATTCTGCATATATGGTATGTTGTTTTGCAGTTAGTATTTCACATACTAAACAAACATTGTCTAGGCTTCAAATGTGTTATCTGAGAATGGTGATACTTTGATATCAGTATGTGCAAAACATTGCCTGTAACCACTGTTTACTAATTTATTTGTTCTATTTAGCATGACCCTTTTATAATAAAAGCACAAATGTCTGGGCCATCAATGGTGAATGTTATATCTCTGGACATCATTTTGTAGATGCTAATGAGAGTTTCAGCAATGCTCACCCTCTTCTCATCCTTCCTCTACATTGCCCTTAAATGGAATCTATGCATCTGATGCACATGATAATGATAATGATGATATTAATCATAATGCACATGAAATTACATTGTCTATGCTTCTATCTTCATCTTCATTGCTTTTGTCAGAGAATTCTTCCTCCTCTGATGGCAACTTGTATGATAAATCTGAATTTGCTCTCCTCACTGCTGCACAAAAGCAAACAGTATTTAATGTTATTATTCAATCACCAATGAAATGTGATGATTTGCACAAACTTACAACATTGCATTTCAATCTCAAATCAAGGGATGCTCACAATCATCAAAAGAACAAGAGTGACTTACTTAACAGTTGTATACAACATTGCTGTTCTGATTATTGTCTTATAAAACATTCTCAAGCTAAGATGGCAAATATTGATAATGTTTCTAATATTTCGCAATCAATGTTTTCAGAAGGTATAAAGGCACTCAAGCTTCGAAATTATTCTCAATCCTCTTCTCACAAGTGTAAGTCCAATAACAGACAGTCTTTTCCACACAAGGTGAAAGTTTTGGAAGCACATGCTTTGCCTCCCCATAGTATACATTCTGCAAGTAATTCCAGAGATGATGATTCTTACTCAAACTGGCCAGAAATATTGGATTTGGAAGAGAAACTGTCTATATTGCAGGAATCATATGATGCAGGCTCCAATACTGCTATCAAAATGTTTGAATGTTCATTCTGTGGAAGTCTTGAAACTATTTCCAATATTTCTTCTATTTGCTGTACAGATCTTGACATATCTTTACTTAATGCAGCTGTACAGGAGCTACATTTAAGGATACAGCAGCTTGCAATTCAGGTTTTTTGTCCAGAAACAATTGATAACAACTGCTACCAGCTTTGTATTCAATGTAGGCATGAAGTCAGAGTAAAAATATTAAGTGACAGTTCTGAAATATGTGGCAATTCACCACAGTATACCTTCGTTTGTTTACCACTTCAGAGCTATGCAAATGGTACTTGTGTCATGAAGTACATAGCCCCTATCATTTTCCTTTTCTCACCGTCTCTACGCCCTTATTTGTACGGTACATCACTCCATCATGTTCACGTCCCACCATTGTCAAACCCTCATCAATTACTGATCCACCTGACCCCCTTCATCGATTACCGATCCATCAGTTACCCTTCTCCTTCTACC
>MU795696.1:0-13060 GCA_027886305.1 Lentinula aff. lateritia
CCAGCCTATATACTGTACATGAGGCTGTCAGGTACATATGTCATGTGGCTACTGGAGTGACAGGTAGTATGTATCGTGAAGATCATAAGGATGGCACATAGAATATTGGAAACACATATAAGCAATGAACCGGAGGTCTGGAAAGGAAAGAGAAAGGTCTAGAGAAGCAAGGCATGACACATAATCTGGGGAAATGTTCTGGAGGTATTGGCGACTAGCGGAGACATCACCACTTTATACTCTTATGTTATATTGCATATATCATTTTACTGATATCATATGTTCACCCAACATAGTGATTGCTTGTAGTTGTTGAAACAGCTAGGGATATAGCATGCTCTCCAGTACTACATTGCAGATATAGCATGTGTTCTCCTGGAGTCATGACTGAGACTACATTATCTTTATACTACCACAGAGTGTTACATGTGTTAAGAGCCATCATTACCAAGCTTATGGTAGTAGTTGACTACATGGTACTACACAGTGCCATATAAAGGGTGACTTGTCTACAAGTCTACAACTGCTACGCAGGCTATAAAGCATTATGGAGTAATTTTTTTTCCTGATGTAGAGAACCGTCTAAGAATGGACTGCCTACTCACCTCAAAGAAATTCCAATGAAAAATATCAAACACAGTCGTAGAAAACACATGGAAATGTGTAGTGGAAAATGAACAAGAACTCTCGCAGACAATCTGAGAGTCCGGGATTTTAGTGAGTACACGCATTGATATGGGGGTAGGGCAAAAGGTATAAAGGCGGAATGGGAAGGGAAAGAAGATGATAATAACGGAGTTTCACACAGTGCGCGTACAAGTACCAGTGCAGAATGCATTTCCTCGAGGAGAATTTACTTCATGCTTGGCATCATGCCTTGCGATACCAGCGGCCAGAAGGGAACGACACTGTAAAGTTCGCCTGAAGGTACCAAACGCTCCAAAAAAAAAAGAAATAAAAATGAACTACCGCGACTGTGTCATGCTCCGCTATTATCTGTGCAATACTGATAGAATTTCTGCGCAAGGATGTCAAAAATCAGTGGTCCAAGAACATGGACTGGCCCCCCTGGTGGCCATGATGATAATGTCTCCCCTTGTATCACAATATGGAAGTCAGCGAGCCAAGGCAAAGGATCTCTGACAGCTCCGCACAGATTTTTAAATCACACTGTGTAGAACTCGTCGGGTTAGTAACACCTCGTAACACACGCTTATTAGAAACTTATTAGTCGATGGAGCACTCATCCTGTAGCCTGATATCACAATGATGATTAACCTTTCTTCCACCTCTTATCACAAAGGAACTCAACATACCTTGCTTTTGCCATCACAATAATTGTTTCACCTTCCTCCTGTTATCAAAAAGGTACTCAATATACCTTGCTCAGTTCGCTATCGCAATCATTGTTTAACCTTTCTTCCTCCTGTTATCACAATAATAATCAACCTCCGACTCTTGCAATCATAGTGGTAATCAATCTTTCTTCTTCTTCCCAACATTTCGCCCATAACAGGTACACTGATGTGAATGATATGAGGTCCATTCATTCAAGTCGTCGATGTCTTCCCCTTCTGCCGGTCTTTCTTATGCCTTCTCCTCTGCTGTACTCATCCTGTTGTGCCAAAAAAAATAGCCGTGTCAGCCTCAAATTGCAGGTAGAGTGAGATGCAAACTTGAGATTGACCATGATTGTTTGAGCATTTTTCGGAACACATCTGCAAAACCTGTATCTTCAGCCAAGGGTCCAAAAGCAGTCGAGGGACAAAAATAGTGAATTCCCGCTTCGGCTGATGGGTCATCCAGAATTCCTCTTATCAAGCAACTGAACTCGACATTGGATGCACGATGCTCACTGTATCACTGGATAGGTGTTCAGAATGTGGGTCAATACGGGCATGAGAGATGAATCAACTCAACCAAAAAACCAAGTGGCCATTCCTGCACTGTGAGGGAGCACACCATATTTAAGGATACGAATTGCAGCCTGTTCCGGTATCTAATACCTCTTTGCCCCCTGTTTCTGCTGGCCAGATACATATACATCTTGATACTCTGAAATCATTCGAACATTGCTTCACGCCCCTATATTATGATATTTTTCAGGACTCAAACCATCGTCGTCGTCACTCAAGTTGTTGGTTTCCTTCTTGTTTCAACGTCGGCTTTGCCACACGTTGCTCGTACTGTTGATAGGGTGAGTCTCAACGGACATTTTGTAATTTGGTTCAGGAGTACTCAACTGCGGCAAATACAAATAGCAAAATTGGATTCTTCAGAGCTACACTGAGCTCGTCTCGAGCAGATACATTGAGGTGCAAGATGCTTTCAGTAAGTAATATCCTCAAGCTAGAACTCGTCATGTGAATATCTTGCACCTTGCTAGAGAATGTGTTGACGGGCGTCAGTCTCGGCTCTCATATAACAGCATCAGAGAGAGGACTCAACAGCAAAGGTGTCTACAATGTGCGAGGAAAGATCGCGGGTAAGGTCGCTGTTGTCAAAGTCATGAAAGATACTGGCACCGAGGCTTTGGGGGAAGTTCTTGCACTCAAAGACCGAGGCGAGCTGCTCTACTCCGGATACATAGTGATCGATAGGGAATATGAGCCTGTCATCGTCATGGTAAAGGTACCTGGAGAGGTGTTGAGCGACACGCGTGAATACAAGAGAGCATCGGACGAAAAAAGGGAGACGTTGAAACAAGAAGCCATCAAGTTGATGTGTAAGGCTGTAGCGGATATCGCTGTAAAATCGCATCTCTTGCACTAGTACGTCCATATTATTCTGCTCAAGAAAAGCTTCTGACAAATTGTCCTGGTTTCAGCGAAAACAATATCGATAATACGCTTGTCACTGTATCTAATGGCAAAGTTATTTCAGCCAAAGTTTGTGATTATGGCGCCTCTGTGACTTTCAAGGTGTCGGCTTCTGTGACCAAGAGGGAAGTTGTGAGTTTGCACGATTATCGATCTTTACCTGTTGATGACAGATGACCCCATAGAACGATTGGTGCAAGACCCGTTGGACCCCTAGTACTTGGATTGTTGTGTCTGATGAGATGCCTTTCTGATATTGCGAGCTGTGTATGTATATAGACTGTTATTAATTCTCATTTCGTTTGTTAGAAATTGGTTCCAAGCATATATGCTGGTCCGTTGTCTGAATAGTGATTGAAGTGCAATTGTTGAAGTTTAAAGGCTGGGAGATACGACGCACTAGTATCATCTCGACGCGAAATAGATGGACACATACACTGTGTACAACATTCGACGGTGGGCATGATTATGCCGCTGGCGTTCATATATCCAACAACGAGACTCTCTAGTCCTTGGATAGTTTTGTCAGTGCTGGCTGTTTGTCGTTAGTGAAGAGAAAACACGACGTCAGGTATTACCGAAAATGAATGTGGCTGTGATCTCGTGGGATCTGTGAATCTAGATTCTCCGGGATTGTCACCCTCTCCAGTATTCTTCGCTTCGCTCGCAATCATTCTACTACCGCAAGAAAAACCCCTACTTCCGGTGCTTGTGAGTATGATTTCTTTTTGTTTCGCCTTGAGCTTGAATCCTAAAGGAAGTGTTCAAGCCAAATGTCATCTTCATCATTCAAATACCGATACCGCGTACTCGCAGGACTTCAGTTTGTGTATACCTTCCGGGAAACTATTTCAATGTTTCTCGATATTTATAGAAGCTTTCCCGATTAGAATGCCGGAAACACACGGCCAGGGTATCCGATCCTTATTGAAAAGCTTGAATTTGGAGATATTGCATGAGGAAGGATGACTCCACGCCACATCTATAGAAAGTATATCTGGAACCCGGACAAACCCCAATCGCTATCTCCCACCTCCATCATGGCATCCGAAGTGTTGTCGCAGCTGTGGTACAACGCGACGCACAACCTCGTACCGAAACGGGAGAGGACCGAGAAGCAGAAACCGCTCCTAGTTGCCTTATCGGAATTGAATTTGAGGCAATGGGCCGAGTTCTGGACTGGGTGAGTGAATAGCTCGAGGTCACGACCATAGATTCTGTCGTTCTAATATACTCTGCAGCTGGCTTGCCTGGTCATGCGATGCAATCGACTTCTTCTCCGTCTCGTTGAGTGTAACAAATCTCGCGACGCAGTTTGGCAGAGACACCACCGATATTGTGAGTTGGCTGTCGATATTTGGCGATCATATCCTCAGATTCTTTTGCAGACCCAAGCAATCACACTCACTCTTCTCTTCCGCTCCGTCGGCGCAGTTCTCTTTGGGATCATCTCCGACCGATATGGACGCAAGTACCCGCTCGTTCTCAATCTTCTCGTAGTTTCCGTGCTTGAACTCGGTGCTGGTTTTGTACAAACCTACGCCCAGTTCCTTGCTGTGAGGTCGCTATTCGGTATTGGAATGGGTGGAATTTGGGGTCTAGCTGCCTCGACCGCTCTGGAGAATCTTCCGGTCGAAACGCGTGGATTGGCCAGTGGTGTGCTACAACAAGGATACGCCGTAGGCTACCTTATTGCAGCGGTCATCAATCTCACACTAGTCCCCGAACAATCTCATTCTTGGCGCGCGTTGTTCTGGTGCGCAGCTGGCATTAGTGCTTTCGCTGCATGCATTCGTCTGTGTCTTCCTGAGAGTAAAATCTTCTTACAAGCTAGAGAAGATGCCAAACACCGAGAAGAGGAAAGGCTAGGGCATAAGAACAGCGGTGTGAAGAAGACTCAGATATTTTTCAGAGAGACGGGGAAGATGCTCAAACACCATTGGATGCTTTGTATCTACGCAGTGTTATTGATGACCGGTATGTTTCTCCCGAGCGCATCTTTGCTGTCGTCCGTTTGTTGTCAAATTTACTTTTCATGTCATTTACAACTCTTTCTATAGGCTTCAACTTCCTGTCACACGGATCTCAGGTGATTATCATTAATCCTCATGCTTCCCTCATTCCATTCCCTGCCCCTGCTTCTCCTATAACACGTTCCATATTTGTGAGGCTTCATACCACGACCTTCAGCACCGGTTCCGTCCTTCTCTTCCGCTCCTTTCCCTTTGTTTCCTCTTCCTTGATCACATTGGCACCGCTTAATTATCTTGTGAAGTCATCTCTCGTTTCAGGCTTAGAAAGATTTAGGGTTGTGATTTTTAGAATTACTTGCTCACAGTTCGCACGATGTTTTTCTAGGACCTCTTCCCGACATACATTCAAACTTCCAAAGGCTTTTCCGCACACGATGCGACAGTAATGACTATCATTGGAAATTGTGTACGAGTTCTCATCCATTTACAGGGTCAATATTTGCTCAACCTTCCACGATATTTATACAGGGTGCAATAGCAGGAGGTGCCATCGCCGGCTGGGGTTCCCAATACCTCGGTAGGCGGCTCACGATCATTGTCTTCGTCTTGATCACCGCCGCCTTTATACCTCTATGGATTCTGCCGAGTAGTTTCGGGGGACTCGCTGCGGGTGCATTCTGCATACAATTCGGTGTGCAAGGTGCTTGGGGTGTCGTGAGTACCGTTTTCTTGCTGAGGGAATCGAAAGTTTGAAGGAAATGATGGCTTCTAATTCTCCTTGCATTTTGATACATGTCTTCTAATCTTACCTTGAATAGGTCCCTATCCAACTTGCCGAAATGTCGCCCCCGGCTTTCCGAGCAACATTCCCCGGTGTGGCGTACCAAGTTGGGAACATGGTGTCCAGTGCGAGTGCGCAAATCGAGTCGAGTACGTATTGGAGCTGTTCATTTTAGTCATTAGTCCTTTCTCAGTATGGATATATGGTCTGACCTCTTTTTAGCTGGTGGAGAGCATCTTAAAACTACAATCTCTGTCCCCGTTAGTTCTACAAACCCAACAGGCGAGAAGGTCGTACCGGATTACGCTACAGTTCAAGGTCAAATTTTATTTGTTTCGACTACTTCCTTCGTTTGACTGTCTTATTACCGACTTTCATATAGGCATACTCATCGGCTGTGTTGCCGCATTCCTCCTGATTGTTACTCTCTTCGGTCCGGAAAAGCATGGGTATGAATTTGAGAAACACCGGGCCGCGTTTGAGGAGGGCGGAGGTGACGACGAAGCCATGATGGGTGACAATGTGCTGGAAGGAAGGAGGAGAACTGATGGAGACCGGGCGGGTGCTGAAGAGCGTCTTAGTGCAGATGGAGCTAGCAGTGATGAAAAAGGGAGGGAAGAGATGATTGAGAAGGTGTGAAGGTTGTTGTATGTATACAGTACGGCAGCCCAGTTTTGGTGAGCGAGGGAGCTCTTGACTTGTACTTGTAAAGATATTTCTGACGACCGCGAGCACATTTTCAAATGTTAATGGAAAGTTACGACTTGCTCTTGTAAACCGTATCACGATATCCTCTTATTAATTATTACAAGCAATCGCTCTTAAACTGAAAGAATGTACAGACTGCCAGGTGTCTCCGTCAAAATTCATTCGACCACGTCGGACGGACACAATTGGAAAGTCGGCCTATTTTGACAACTCAAGATTGGATGAAACCCTCCAATGTTCCGTGGCACCGTCCTCAACGGTAACATTTCGCGGGATTGCATAGGATTGCATCGACAAACCATATAGAGCAAAATACAAAATCAATTATTACATTGTATTGAACTTGAAACAGCCTTCGAAACATGTACACTACGTCAAACGTATGTGGGGGCGTGAATATATTGGTCGTCGAATCAAGCCGACGAAGTCGTATTCGGGACGTTTGCAACGACCTGATTAATCTTGAATGCCCTTCGAGGGTCGAAAAATCCACGAATTCCTGGAAGAGTGGCAGGCTTGTGAATCGTAGGGTCGTTCTTGACACTGTTTTTTTGGTACATAGCTTCAGGAAGGTTGGATGGAGAGAATAGCAAAGTGCTTACGAGATATTGATCGAAGAGGTGAGTCTCCTCTCCACAGGAGCGTCGCGAATAACGATTCCTTCAGCAATGATTGCTGTGTAGAATATCCCTACTTCACCGATGAACTAAGGTGAAATTCGTGAGTACACCGAAGACATGCGAGAGAGAGTCTGAGCTCAGAAAGGGTGTGAAAGGCAGGGGGGAGGGACTCACGTTAGAGGTCACATTGCCATCTTTTCCTGGAACTGTAGCAATCCCGTTATATTGTACACTAGCACCCGCTTCATCGAAAGCTTCACCCTTCAACCGAGCTTTGTACTCGTCGCGTGTAACAGAGACACCATTGAATGTGATTTCCAAATGGGCATCATCTTTGGTTACGAACGCATCGAACGCATCATTGAAGCTTTCCTGAGTGGTAGCCTGGGTGATAGTCTGAATGTGCGATTCGGCCCAGGGTCCGAGTTGGGGAAGTACGATGGCCATATTCACAAATTTAGAGTAGGATGGTGGTCGTGGAACGAGTGGAACGAGGAAGATGCGTCGCCTAGTGCAAGGATCGTGGCCTTTTATAAGCATGGACTGAAGCCTGGGCAGTGCGTACAAGTGCCGAGGAATAGTCATAATCGTCCTTCGATTCCGGCCTGTGGCTTCACTGATTTATTGGCGTATTATGGCGTTTGTGAAGTATCCGAAGTGATGATGTACAGCCAGCTTATACGTGAACATGTCAGCGCTGAAGAGGCAATGCCTATTAGCACACATTCCATACACCAAAAAGCCACTAACGTTGTTTATCTGTTCGAGATATTTGGATTTGCAACTACTGGCCGGGGTGACTCTTTTCGGACCTCCATTAGGCTGGGCCACTCTGGTACAAATGCAAGCATAGTTCCCGGAACATGAAATGAAGGGACTATGCTCTGTATATGCCGAAGGCGAAAGTGTGAGCGAATACCCAGCTTGAATGTCATGCCCGCCACCATCGGGGAGACTTCCACAGCCATTGGTAAGCGATTACTTGGTCTTGCACCCATTCAATGATCAATTCTGAGAACATCATCCGGATCGAGGGTACCTGCGTCGTAATATGTGAAGACAGCTTCTCCAACGAGTTCTTTGACGAATGCGACCGAGACGGGTCTGGGAAACTGCACAACTTCCAAAGGCCATACTGGATTCGTGGATTTTAAATTTTGATTATGTTGATAGATCTAGAGAGAGGAGCTCAACTTCATCTATATGATGGAGTGCGGATGATGTACATAATCCACATCGAACGGAGCTGCATCTAGCTGCAGCAAAGGTGATCTCGAGGAGTCCTTGGAGGGTGAATTTTTGGGTAGTATACAAAGTAAAACCCGACCAGCAGGCTTCTGCCGCGCAAAAACTAACTATGAATCTTGAGCGCTTGAAGCTTGATTATACTTGTAACTTCGTGTTTGTGAGCAAGGTGCAGCAGTCTAGTGCAGGTCTCCTCCATGACCTCTGAACACTCCGATAGTGAGGTACAAGAGTCACGCAAAAGAATCTTCAATGCCAATAATGGACGATCGATGGACGGATGGATGCCATAGATGCCACATGATGCGGCGAAGTTCATCCGAGCCCCGACCCGATGAAACTTCAGCGCTTCAGCGTCTTTAACTCTTTCGTCTGTGAATCTTTCTATTCCTAACCATCATGGACTTTTGAGCTTTTGTACGTTCGAGCAGTTTATAGAACCTTTTGAGATCACTTTCCACTGCCTTCGTGCACCTTGCATGAATTTGCGTCAATTGCGCCCTTACCCTTGCCCTTGGGCGTTCAGGCCCAGGGCTAAAGTCTGAAGATCTTTCAATATCTATCAGGAACTCTGCGCAGCTGAAGCTTCGGCGATGTATTCCTCGT
The DNA here is from genome assembly GCA_027886305.1 of Lentinula aff. lateritia. Taxonomy (NCBI): domain Eukaryota; kingdom Fungi; phylum Basidiomycota; class Agaricomycetes; order Agaricales; family Omphalotaceae; genus Lentinula; species Lentinula aff. lateritia. Next base: position 8,753 of record MU795696.1, read on the forward strand.
CTAGCTACATAAGTAAGTATAAGCACAAGACTACAAGTCATAGGGATAGACCCCCGCCACCTGATGATGGTCTTCGAGCATGAGAGACGGACCAAGAGAAAGGGGAGATAGAAGGTACGCTACGAAATCTTTACATGGAATTGTGCTTTTCTAAATCTCTCTAACGTTGCTCTAGCCCCAAACCTAAGGATTTTCATCTCAACTCTCAAAAAAAATTCAAGTCAAGTCGTCGTCAAGTCGTCTCGATACTATCATCTACGCACGAGTCTTCGAAGGGCCATCATACACTACCAAAACACGTATCTTTTTTTGATGATGTACTGTGTATACCATATGATTTTGCAACACGGTGGCGCAAAGATCGCGGCCATTATGCTGAGGCTTCATACTGATTATAAAAGGTCTCCACTGAAGGAATGACATGTAGTACCCCAGCTCACCTGGCAGTGTCGCATAACTTTCCTTAATCACTCCCCCCAAAAACAAAGTCAGAGCTGGACTCTACTACTACGACTACTGCTTGCTCATTGGCTTTGATCACGAACCATGTTTTCCTCAATTGTTTTTCTTGCGAGCTTTGTGACACTGAGCACGCTCAGCTCCGCATCTCCCGTCCCCTCTTTTGACTCCGCCTCTTCTCCTTCTTCAGGGTCCAACTCGACCCTAATTATTTCCGGGCCATTTTCTGCTATTCCTATCGTCAGTCGTGGAAATGAGCAGAGTACTCCGGGTGATAGGACTACTAAGAAACACAGAGACAACAGGAATAATCGCAAAAAGGTTACCCAATGGCCTCAGGATATCACATATGTCAACCAATTACTGCGTCAAGGTCATGAGATTTTTGGATATTCCTTTGTTCCCGTTGTGAGTGTTCTCCTAGTGTTTGCCACCTTGACATACCTTTTAATGATAAGTATACTCATAACCTTCCAACTTCATATATAGAACGTTGAAGTCCCTTCATTATCCGATCTCCAAATTCCTGCTCTACAATCAACATTTCGAGGTTCCACTGGGAGGCTTGAACATCTGTTCCGAGTGCCACCTTATTCGATAAGAGTAAGTACTAGGAAAATATTTCAACAGCTTTTGTTTTAAAGCTTATTTCGATCCATGTGCATCAAACTTATACTGACTTGCGGCTCTTTATGTGACAGGGATGTCAAACTGTGAGTAAACATTAATGGTATATCTACGAAGACAATCTTTTGTTGATCAATCCTCCCCTTTGTTTTGTCCAGTGTATCGTAGTCTCACAGCCTAGCGTGCGACAAAGCTTGAAAACACAGTATGGAATGGTGAGTCCTCTGTAATACCAAGCTTCGAGTCCAAGAACTGGTTGTCTCATCATACAAACTCCGGTATGTTTAATGTTCTTATCTAGGTCTTACATTTGATCCCGCCCTACGACCTCTCGACTTCAATTGAGTTCTCTGAAACCGACCAACAATTCGACTTTGTGGATAATACCCAGGACCATACCGTGATGTACCTACCCCAGCCCGCTATAGACAAGGAGAAGCAAAATTTCCACATTGCATGTTATCATATAGGTGTGTGTGTGTGTTTGTATGACTGCTTGAATTGCCATGTCTAGTATCTTTTTCTTTGGCTAATTGATTTTCCCTTCTCCCTCATATAGGAAGAAACAGCGGTCCTCCAAGTACATGGATCGGAGCTAATTGGGCCGAATGGGGTATACAAAACTGGCAAGACTGGGATCCTGAGAGCCAATTGCCTCCACATTACACGAAATAAGTTGCACGTTACTGACACTGTACATACTTTGCTGCGTCACAAAATCCTACTTTCAAGTTGGGTGCAGTGCCAATATTGATATTTATAATATAGTCATGTAGTAGTTGTGCCGCGCTGAGGTGCCTGGCAGTTTAGAGAGCAAGCAGGAGCAGTTGGGAAGTTGGACTGAGCTGAGCATTGAATGCTAAACACTAGAGACAGGAGGCAAACCTGATTTGCTGATTTGGGGGTTGGGCATTACAAACCTGTCTGAGTCTTGGCATTATTCTCAATTGACTTGTACATGAACTTAGTGTGTGGGATAGAGACAGCAACAGTTATCAGGCTGTAGTTTATGAAAATATTGTCCTTATGTATGGTACTCCATGCAATTCCTTTTATGGTTGTAATTTCACCTTATTCGGCAAAATGTAACACTGAGTTGAATTGTATTGATTATTTGTGACCAGCATGGGATATCGCGGGGACGTGACTCTCTGTCATGGCTATTTTGTTCTCGTCTCACTCAGTTACTGCCATAAATAGTTTGTGTAAATTTGCTTTCATTTAGCTTTTCTCAAAAAATCAATGTAGGTGCCCCGTTTTCTTGATTCTATAATATTTAATAACCCTCAAGGAAACGGCTGAGTTTTTGCCATGCATGGCAGTGCAGTGGCCTGCAATCACATGTTTATGAATGTACAATAATTGCAGAGCAGAGCAGAACTACTCTTTATCAACATCTTGAACCTTACCAGTTATGGGGCTGAATATATGAAGACTTGTCCTTATGTACGTGTCAAGACCATGTTCGGCGCCCACCGCCGGTGTCGGCTTTCCGAAGATCTGGACTTATTGTAATCTTTATCTTATTGTTCTTTCTCGCTACACATTCCCTTTTGCCTTAGTTTAGTTTTATTGTCTTATCTCTTACCCTGACGGTACTAAACGTACAGCCTCTATTAGTTAGTCTGGCGCTTTGCTCCGAGCCGCTGAGTAGTTGATATAAATACTCCTGTACTGTACTTTAGTTCCTCAGTTTAATTATCAACTGAGATTATCCTCTCCAACTTAGATTGCTCTCCTCAACTCAGATAACTGGTATCACCCTTGATACTCTCTGTTCCTACCTTAGGACTTCAATGTTCTTTGGTTCACTCCTTGTCGTCGGCGTTACCGCTGTGTCAGCTTGGCTGCTTCTGGTTCTATCCTTCTCTACTCTCGATGTCCGGGGGACTAGCGGCGTAACGGCGGTGTTGTTAATAACTTCACCACTGTCCCATCACAGCTTCTGCACTTAGTTACTGATCGGCCCTTGGCATGGCTTACCAGTATACATGATCTTAACAGTACGTCATTCAATTCACAATTTAAGCACCATACTTCCTTTTTAGACCAGCTTTTTTGCCTATATATGGGATGGGGTCACAGAGTCTTGAAACCATTCAGTTAAATGTGACTATTCAGTGACTACTCCCTGTTGCTGTTTGGTTTAGCAGTGTTTAAGTCCATTTCCAATCATTTCCTCACCATATGCTATGTAGTATTGAGGAGGTTGTGTGCAGTGCTGACCGCATGCCCTTCATCTTCGACTTATGATTAATCCAAATACTTCAATGCATCGGTTCCACTGGCTGAGTGAATGCCATGCACAGCCTGCATTGGCCCTCAATCACATGTATGTTGGAAGTACTTTCCTTTCCTGGCCAATTCATTCCGCTTCCACATGACTCATACTATTTAGTTTGTATTTCACATGCTACTTACCCTAGACCCTCATTGGTTCATCACTGAGGGTCTAGTTCTTTTTCTTCCATTGTACCTATACTATAAGATACTAATTAGGCATCTAGCTTATTTCATTCTATGTATAGGTACAATAAAAGCTGTTTAGACCCTCATGAGTCATTGGTTCATCACTGAGGCTCATTTTGTCCTATGTATAGATACTGAAAATGCAAGTGATTAGTCATTCTTCAGCTGTTGTATGGGCAACTGAGACCTCTTTGATAAATTCACCATTTATCTTGAAAATACACACAACCGGGAACTTCTTGACCTTGCTGATTCTGGGAAAGGGCCTCGTGCCGAGGCACCAACCTTGCCTGGTTCTCAAACAAAGTATTGCATAAGATATTCATCTATGACGAGTGTACTATGAAGTAGAAGTACTTTTAGTTGAAGTATAGAGTAATGTCAAACAGCTGATCTTTGAAAATCTATTTTTTGATGACACACAGTTTGGTAGGAGATGAGGAATCACAATTCAAAATCAACATCTTCAAGTTGTAGGAAAAAGAGCTTACCAGATCATGTAGAATTAGCTATAGGGGCAAAGGTATTGGTGACACAGAACATCAAAACTGATCTGGATATTCCCAATGGTGCGAGAGGAAAGATAGTAAAAATTGTGTTTGATCCTGTCACAAAGCGTCAGAGACGGAGTGACTAAGCGGAGCAATGGGGCACGCAGCAGAGCGGAGCGACTGAGCAGGCGGTAGAGGCGGAGCAACTGATCGGAGTGTGGACAGACTGGTCCCAAGATAATGACAGAGTTATATTAGTATC
>MU795697.1:0-13053 GCA_027886305.1 Lentinula aff. lateritia
GCTTGGAGCGAGTGTCGTAGATGTACTCTTCGAGAGCGTTTTTGCGGTCCTATATTACATGTCAGAAATGTTTTGATATAATAATACTCGAACAAAGATAACAAACCTCAGTGTCTTTCACAAGCTTGTCGTTCTCCCACATCGAGTTTTCCTGCTCCTTCAATTTCTCGACATCACCCTTATCCATGGCTGAGTTGCCAACAACGAATTTGACTTCGTGCTTGACAATCTTTTTCTTCTTCGGTGTCGCGGCTGCAGCCTCACCACCTTCGACACCATCCATGGGTGCTGGCTCGTCCTTATCTTCACGAGTTTCGACGTATGCACCTTCAAAGCCCAAGATACCGTTAGCGTTCAGCCTGGTCTTAAGCTTCACCTGAACCGGGTCGCCTGGGTTCTCCTGACCGAGCAGTGGAACCTCTTTGGCAGTGAACTTGGCTACCCAAGGGTTGATCCCCCCTGGTAGATTCTCAGGCTTGGCATAAACAGCCTCGATATCGAACGGATCTTTACGATAGAAGCTGAGGATTTTGGTCGAAGGCATCGTATTCCCTTCACCGAAGACGACAAGCTCTGTGTCCTCTTCTGGATCAGAAGGAACAGGAGCCCATTGCACTTTTATAGGGTAGGCATTTATGTCGGAGACAGAGAATTCACGAACACGGAAGACGGGAGATAGCATGGCGCATGAGAAGGTGGCTCCACGAGCGACCGCCTCATCTTGGTTCAGGGTAGTGGAAAGAGTTTTACCAGGGAAGCACTCGGCGATACGAGCGCGGACGGCGGGTATACGTGAGGAACCACCGATGAGCTCGACAACCTCGATCTCGTCGAGATTGAGACCAGAGTCGTCAATGGCACGTTGAATTGGAGCAACGATACGTGATAATTCGTCGGCAATGAGCCCTTCCAGATCGTCTCGGGTCAACTTTGACGAGGCATCGATGTCGTTCATAATAGACTCGACATTGATCGGGGCCTCCGCATTCGCAGATAAAACTTTCTTGAGCTTTTCTGTCGCAGCTGCGAGCCGGAAAACGGCTTTTGGGTTGGATAAAACGTCAATTTTGTACTTTTCCTTGAACTCTGCAGCAAAGTGTTTGACAAGAGCATAGTCGATGTCACGACCACCGAGATTACGATCGTACGCAGTGGACTTGACGATTAATTGACCTTTGGAATATGCAACGATGGCGACGCTTAACGACGAGTGTCCGACGTCGATAAACGCAACGTGTTTGGGGCTGTCGACTTCTGGAAGATCGGCCTTGGTGATACCGTAGCCCAAAGCAGCAGCAGTAGTGTCGTTGATGATACGAAGAACATTGAGGTTAGCGATGGATGCAGCATCGAGAATAGCTCGACGCTGAACATCAGTGAACCAACCGGGAACGGCGATGACAATATCTGATACGGTGGTCTTGAGTTCTGCGCTCGCTGTGTCACGCAGTCGGCCGAGGTACATTGCCACCAGCTGTGTAGCTGAGAAATTTTGCCTTTCGCCAAGATAATTAATCTGCAATAGTTTTCTTTAATTTAGATCGTACAAATATTAGTTCATCGATAACATACCTCAACACCGACAGTGCCCTGCAAATCCACCAGCGCTGCGTTAATGAACTTCTTCTCGATATCCTGAACATCTGGGTCATTCAAAGTCCGACCAATTAATCGCTTCAAGGAACCGATTGTATTCTTGAAGTTGGACGTTTCCTGTGTTTTCGCTGCTTCACCAATGGCCCGCTGCTGAGGTCCAAAGGCTACCAAAGATCTATGAAGAATTGTCACAATCTGTACAAACACAATGTAGCTGGTATACGCACGGTACGAACCCAACACACCACAAAAACTTCTTGCCCAAAAACCTATCAATCATGAGATAATGAGGGCGAGCATGATGAGTCCTGCGGACACCATGGCGGCGGGGATGGCGCGGGATGTGGCGACAATGGTGCGGGATGGTGAGGGTGGATTTCCTTTCCTCTCCAACACGACGCTCGGGACATCCAACAGCACGCTGCCTACTGTCTTCTAGTGGTCTGCGGCGGATCCGTACCCGTGTACAGGAGTCCGGGTGTGCGGGTGGGGTTGAGTGAAGGGGTTGTGATGATCACCGTTGATGTTGTTCTTCATGCTCATCTTCTTCACTGTCCTCACTAATTCTGCGATATACTCAGCAACTTGGACGTTTTAAAAACCTCCCGCTGCATCTGCAGAATGACCCAACGCCCATTTCTCTTCTTCTCCAGATGCCTATGTGGGGAAGGGACGACGACGACGACAGGTAATGAAATCACATGTTATATACACAAGCGAAACGGAACGAAAATTGGTGCGGCCCGGGAAGACCACTACAAATATTATCCATCGTTCGCCCCATCTTCTTCCTTTCCTATCTCCACTGCCGCCTCACAATAAAACTCCACCCCGACGACCCCATTGTCTCCTCACATTTACAATCCATCTCCATCGCCTACCCCACCCTCTGTCCAAAATACAACGGGGAGGCGGTCCTAAAGGTGATTCAAGGGAGAGATACTCATTGACATATCAGTTTGACAAGGGATATGAAGGCGGCATTGCAGGAGGCTGAGGAGGAGGCACAGAGAGAGGAAGAGGAAGGGAAGGTGATATGGGATAGACAGCCTGTGGTTCGTGAGGAGGAGAGGACTCGGGAGAAGGCTGCAGAGGTTCATGTTCCATGATCTGTGTTTTCTTAAATCCTGATTTTTTCTTTCGTGTATAGAGAGCCGTGGCCGGTACCAAACAAGTAATTCAACTCTCCGCCAACCTCGAACGCAAACTCGGGATATTTACCGAAAGCGCAACTGGGATAGACGATGTAGACGTTACAAGGAGTTGGAGAATTATATGTGTACTCGAAGCAGAGTGAGTCCTCCGTCTCATCCTTGTTTTCCGTATCTAACCGTCTCAACCTATCTATATCATCCAACTCACACTCACTCCCTGCCAGAGACCTCTCCCAAGAATCCTACCGCCCTTAACTATTACAAGCCATCGCCTTCGGCTACCTCTCCAAAGCGGACCCATTCCTCGCAACCAACTAATCCTCCCTCGGTTTCGATGGCTGGTTACATAGCGTACAAGGCGAATATCAGGTTTCAATGAAATTTCCGTTCTCTTTTTCCTTTCTTCCTCCCTTATCCCTCTCGTATCTTATATATAATCGTCGATTAATATTTCCACAGCGTGCGTATCAATCCTCCGTGCCACCCTTAACCTCAAATCCATATTCAGGCTGCCGGAAAAGCGGAAGCCTCACACCTGGTGAGCGTCAGAAACTTGAGCTTGAGGAACAGGCTGTAGAGAAGGGTTATAGGCACTGTTTAAGGGTGTGAAGTAACCGGTTGAGTCGGTGTGTGATAGGGTGTTGGAGGTAGAAGAAGATACGAGTGGTATAGGGAGGGAAAAGGCTATGTTGAGGGCTGTGGCGTTACAGATCTTGGGTGAGGCATATGTGCGTGTTCATCGACATCACACAAAATTCTTCGACAAAATCGCATACTCCAAGAACCTCCGGTACCCCAGATCCGAATTCATCTAGTTATAGTACCATGAACAGTAGCAGCGGTCTCAGAGGAATCGGCACTGGGTTGGGTAATCTCAGCAGAGATATCGGTTCAGGGTTGGGTGAGATGTTTGGGTTTAGAGTGAATATTTTGAGATATTAAGAGCTAACCCTCATTAGAATGTGCTGTGGGTGGATATACAGCTCAAAACTTTGTACAATTTGCAATGCACAGGGCAAGAACAATGACATCGCACCTTGAAACTTGTATCCTAGTAAGTAGAATGCATGTGTACCTAATTGGTAAAGAAAGGTCGGAGGCCTCTCCTAAAAATTGAGGCCATAGAAGATGTTTGTATCATTGAGTGACTGTGTCTCATTGATAATAAATGACTGTATGAAGAGGTCTGTATGGATGCAGGCAGGGTGGACATGGGACTCTGGTCTACTTACTCTGCTTTACTACATAATTTCTCCTACTCATCATCTGTGATAAGGAACTGCACTGTTGAGCACCTATGTACATCGCAATGATGATCAACATGAAATGCACATTACATATTTACAATGCAAGATTGGCCAATGATCTTTCCACGCGGCACATCCTTACTTCAAAGTTCAATCTGTCCATCACAAGATGTATTCTGGGTATCAATAGATGTGTTACGACTTTCCAGTCTGCCTGAAATACCCCGTGACAACATGCTGGTACCACATGTTTGCCTTGATCATGCAGGCTGTCAACAACCACGTCAAATATATATATACCTTAGCGCCGGTAGGCTGTATAAAAGGAACCGGGAATCATACATTCCGAGTTCATTCTTACCCCCATCAGCTCAATATGTGTAAGTTCAAAGGAAACATGAAGAATATGTTCAAAAAGGGAAAAAAATCAAGTCCTACTTCTCATACAGCATCACCTTCACCTGGTACTGCATCAGAGGATATTCCTGCTGCTAGGGCTGTACCAATGGAAGGCAGTTCAGTAGCCCAGGTCCAGTCTGTTGTATTGGGAATACTTGGTCCTTTTCTGGAATTATTCAATGAAGCATCAGTAGCATTCCCCCCTTTGCAAGCAGTGGTTGGTCCTATGTTGAAATGTTTTGAAATGTATCAGGTCAGTGGTAACCCTTATCACCATATGTTTTGTGATATAATTTCCAAAACACACAGACAATATCTGGGAATACTGAGAAACTCAAAGCTCTGGCCAATGATTTAACCTCCCGCACCAAGTCCTTGCAAAGCATTCTGCAAAAAGAAGGACTGGAACCATCACCACTTATCCAGGACTTGGCTGAGTAAATATGTCATTTCAGGATGTACAACTTTTCACTGATAATGTCTTACAGTAATTTGGAAGGGATTTGCAAGAAGGTTATTGCTAGTCAAGATGTGGCATTTATACAGAAGCTTCAAATGGATAAAAACAGCCAAAAGATTGAGGGCTTCCAGAAAGAAATTCAAGATGCATATAAGGAATGCGAGGTACAGCACCATGGTTATAAAATGCAATGTTCAGCAACTTATTGTTTCCCCATAGATGAAGTTGCTGTTTAGTATTGAAAGAAATACAGCAATAATTTTGAGAGTATGTTTCTTTTGAATGTCAAAAATGTGGGTTGATTTTTTATATCATGTAGGAATTTGTTTTGCAAAGCATGAAGCATTCCTCTGGAGCTTTTCATGATAGTGATATTGTGGATCGAAGCCCATGCCATCCAGAGACAAGGAAACACATCCTTTCTGAAATTGAAACATGGGCAATGAATGCCAGTAGTGAGCCAGGTTACTGGATGTTTGGCCTGGCTGGTACAGGGAAAAGCACCATTGCATTCTCTGTCTGTGAAATTCTGAAGGGAAGGAAGGTGCTTGCAGCAACCTTCTTTTGTTCTCGGCAAATACCTGAGTGCAACAATTATCGGCTTATTATCCCAACTCTTTCCTACCAACTTGCGCGGTTCTCCCGGACATTTGCCATGTCCTTGAAAGAAATTTTAGCTCAAGAACCCGATATTGTTACCAAAAGGCCAGAGGTTCAAATAGAAAAGCTTCTTATTGAACCATGGAAAGCAGTCATTAAGGCTGCACAAATGGGAAGCTTCCATCCTATCCTTGTTCTAGATGCTCTTGATGAGTGTCAGGATATTGCAAAAGTATTGCAACCACTTGTTTCAGCAATCAGCAAAAAGGAGTTGCAGGGATTGAAGTTCTTCATAACAAGTCGGCCTGAGCCAAAGATTCAGGCTGAGCTAAAAGCCTACTCTTCTTCAGGAATGAAAGAATTCATTCTGCATAATGTTGAAAAAGACATAGTTCAGAATGATATTTCTGTCTACCTCCAAAAAGAGTTACAGGAGATATTTTCTGGAGAAGAGCAGCTAAACATACTCACAAACTTATCACAAAAGCTGTTTATTTATGCAGCTACTGTGGTTAGATTTGTGAAGGAGGCAGATGGAATTGCAAGAAGAAAACAAAGGTTGCGTGATTGCATAAAAAATGCAGCAAATTTGAAGGATTTGAATGCCCTCTATGTTGAAATACTAGATAAGGCCACTGAGAAGCTTCAAGATGAAGAGATGCAGGAGGACTTGAATATTATTCATACAATTGTCTCAGTGAGAAAACCACTGACATGCCAAACAATTGCAGAGTTGTTACATGCTGAAGTTGAAAGTGTCTCAAACTTGATTCATAGGCTCCATGCTGTGTTTTACAGGAGAGAAACAGATGGACCCATCATTATATTCCATAAATCATTTTATGATTCATTCTTCAGTTTCAAGGACAGCAAATACAAATACAATGCAAGAACTCAGCATGAGAGTCTCACCTTTTCATGTTTACAAATCATGGAAAGGTTGTGTTTCAACATATGTGATCTGCCTTCTTCATTTATGAAGGATGATGATGTGCCAGGATTCAAAGACAAAGTTTCCGAAAAATTTCCTGAGACACTCAACTATTGCTGTCAATTCTGGACAGACCATTTTGAGATTGGTCAAACAGACCAATTGTTTCAGAAAGTGCAAGAGATTTTGATTGAAAAAGGGATATATTGGCTAGAGGCTATGAGTTTACTGAAATCATTGCCCAGATGCAGTGAGATGTTGGATGCAATACTTCAAACAAGCAACAACAATGCAGATCACTCAAGTATTGAGAGGATAGTAAACTACCTTCAAAATTTAATCAGACAGTTCATCAATGGTGATGTTTATGGAATGACACCACACTTGTATCTGAGCATCATGCCATTCTGGGAAAATGATGTTGGCTGTAAACCCCAACTCCAGCAGGGTATCAAACTGATAAACCGGGTGATAGATTGGCTTCCAAAAACCACTGTGACTGTAAATGTGTCTGCAAGTGTGACCAGTGTGCATTACTCACCAATTGGGGATAAAATAGGGACTGCTTGTAATGATAATACTGTCAGAATCTGGGATGCCAGGACTGGAACTCAGATTGGTGAGCCTCTGCAGGGCCATGACAATTGGGTCAGCTCAGTTACATTTTCACCCGATGGAACCAGAGTTGTGTCTGGCTCTCATGATAAGACATTGAGAATCTGGGATGCCAGAACTGGCACTCAGATTGGTGAGCCTCTGAAGGGCCATAACCATTTCATCAGCTCAGTTGCATTGTCACCTGATGGAACCAGAATTGTGTCTGGCTCTTATGATAAGACATTGAGAATCTGGGATTCCAGGACTGGAGCTCAGATTGGTGAGCCTCTGCAGGGCCATGATGATCAGGTCACTTCAGTTGCATTTTCACCCGATGGAACCAGAATTGTGTCTGGCTCTTATGATCATACATTGAGAATCTGGGATTCCAGGACTGGAGCTCAGATTGGTGAGCCTCTGCAGGGCCATGGCGATTGGGTCAACTCAGTTGCATTTTCACCTGATGGAACCAGAGTTGTGTCTGGCTCTCATAATAAGACATTGAGAATCTGGGATGCCAGAACTGGCACTCAGATTGGTGAGCCTCTGCAGGGCCATGACCATTCAGTCAACTCAGTTGCATTTTCACCTGATGGCACCAGAATTGTGTCTGGCTCTCATGATAAGACATTGAGAATCTGGAATTCCAGGACTGGAGCTCAGATTGGTGAGCCTCTGCAGGGCCATGACGATTGGGTCAGTTCAGTTGCATTTTCACCTGATGGAACCAGAATTGTGTCTGGCTCTCATGATCATACATTGAGAATCTGGGATGCCAGGACTGGCACTGAGATTGGTGAGCTTCTGCAGGGCCATGACCATTTAGTCAACTCAGTTGCATTTTCACCCAATGGCACCAGAATTGTGTCTGGCTCTCATGATCATACATTGAGAATCTGGGATGCCAGAACTGGAGCTCAGATTGGTGAGCCTCTGCAGGGCCATGACAGTCAGGTCAACTCAGTTGCATTTTTACCTGATGGAACCAGAATTGTGTCTGGGTCTCATGATAAGACATTGAGAATCTGGGATGCCAGGACTGGAGCTCAGATTGGTGAGCCTCTGAAGGGCCATAACCATTTCATCAGCTCAGTTGCATTTTCACCTGACGGAACCAGAATTGTGTCTGGCTCTCATAATAAGAAAGTGAGAATCTTCTGGGAAGCTGGGACTGGAACTCAGATTGGTGAGCCTCTGCCGGGCCATAACCATTCTGTCAGCTCCGTTGCATTGTCACCCAATGTAACCAGAATTGTGTCTGACTCTTATAATAAGACATTGAGGATATGGGATGCCAGGACTGGAGCTCAGATTGGTGAGCCTCTGCAGGGCCATTCCATCAGCTCGGTTGCATTGTTACCCAATGAAATCAGAATTGGGATCAACTCTTATAATAGGAGATTGAAAATCCGGAGGGCCAGGACTGGAGCTCACATTAGTGAGCCTGTGCAGGGCAGCCATGACCATTCTGTCAGTTCAGTTGCATTTTCACCCAATGGAACCAGAATTCTGTCTGGCTTTTATAATGGGACATTGAGAATCTGGGATGCCAGGACTGGAGCTCAGATTGGTGAGCCTCTGCAGGGCCATGACAATGCAGTCAACTCGGTTGCATTTTCACCTGATGGAACCAGAATTGTGTCTGGCTCTCATGATCACACATTGAGAATCTGGGATGCCAGGACTGGAGCTCAGATTGGTGAGCCTCTGCAGGGCCATGACAATGCAGTCAACTCAGTTGCATTTTCACCTGATGGAACCAGAATTGTGTCTGGCTCTCATGATCATACATTGAGAATCTGGGATGCCAGGACTGGAGCTCAGATTGGTGAGCCTCTGCAGGGCCATGACAATGCAGTCACCTCAGTTGCATTTTCACCTGATGGAACCAAAATTTTGTCTGGCTCTCATGATCACACACTGAGAATCTGGGATGCCAGATCTAGGACTCAATTCAGTGAGCCTATGCAGGGCCCTGGTTATAATGTCACCTCAGTTGCAGAATCACTACCCGATTCTGTACACAGGTACCAATCTATTGTACCTTATAATGGTAAGTTATTTTTGGTTTTGCTGCATTTATTGACTGACCTGTTGCTCCAGATCTGCATTGGACTATATCTGAGAATGGTTGGATCTTCTTCCCACATCTCCTTCAACCTATTGTTTGGATTCCAATTGCCTTTCGCAAAACTCTTTGGACTGCCAAAACCCAGTGCATCATTTCAAGTAAGGGATTCACCAAATTCTTACTGAACAGTTGTGTTTATGATGAAGATTGGGTCAAGTGCATTTTATAAGTTACAGTTTACTGTTGTAGTATGTAGAGTGTTAAACTTTGGCATCAGTGAATGAAAAGACATTTTCCTGTTTGAAAGCTCCTGCATGGAAAGTACTTTTCCCTTAAGTCACTATTAAGCTGTAATAATTGCTGGAACAATCATGATGACATAGCACCCGCATAGTATCATATCATATATATATAAGTCCATATATAAGCCCACTTTGTTCACACCATAATACTTGAACAGATATATCAATCTTCTCCCAATGATAAATGGGCAAAATGCCAGTAACGAAGGAGCTTGCTGAGACTACATGTCTTCTTCCTGGTACTGAATGTTAAGATCATGTACACCGTGTAACCGTGCCAGAGGTCACAGGTGTCTAAGGGCGGGAGTCGAGTGGGACAGTAGTGAAGTTATGAACAACACCGCCGTTGCGCCGTTAGTCCCCGGAGATCAGAAGTAGTGAGGAGAGAGACTAGGAGCAGCCAAGTCGGAGCGGCGGTATCGCCGGTGACGAGGAGCGAGCCAGAGAACTTATAAGTCCGAAGGCTATAGAGAGTGCTTCAAGGTAGTGAGCCTGAAGACTTAAGAGATGGACTGAGGTAGAAAGGGAATCTAAGTCGATAATTAAACTGAGGAACTACAGTAGCGTACAGGCAGTATTTATATCGACGGAACAGCGCAACGGTGCGGAGCGCCAGACTAACTACTAGGAGCTATATGTGTAGTACCTGCAGGGTAAAGTAAAAGAAAATAAGGAGGGACTAGAATGAAAGGGTATGTGTAGTGAGAAAGAACAATAAGAGTGAGATTACAATAAAGGGTAGATCTTTGGAGTACCAAGCGGCGGAATGGGGCCCCGAGGGATGGACTTGACACTGAAACTATATCGAGGGGAACCAGAAGGCACTTTACACATATCCGAATGTTTGACACAGTTGGAACAGGACACAGCTACAGCTGCCAGAATGGGCCAGATGGGGTCATCATGGCAGTAAAACACCAAAGACTTCCCTGTATTGGAAAAATCCTTGAATAACACCAACTGGGGTTGAGATGGAGACTCAATGGTGAATGTGAGCTCATCCTGTTTCATTTCCCCCTCAGAATCAGAGGACAGATTGGCTGGACCTTGGGAGGACAATGAAGGTTTATGGGGTACTTGGGAAGGGGCATTGGACAGAGGCACTTTGTGAGGGGAGGAAGGCATCATTAAACAAAGTTCGGCTCATAGAATGACAAGAGATAAAGGTAGACGGAGGACCTTGGGGAACTTCAGCAAAGATAATTCTCAATACAGCACCTGCTCATCAGGTGACTTCCCACGGGTGTGTCAAGAGCATGCTTGACGACATCCACTGGTGTTGGCCTTTGGAAGATCTTGGACTTATTGTAATCTTTTCTTTATTGTTCTTTCTCGCTACACAATCCCTTTCTACTTAGTCTCTTCTTATTGCCTTATTGTCTACCCTGCAGGTACTATACATATAGCCCCTATTGTCATGAAGTACGTAGCCCCTATCATTTTCCTTTTCTCACCGTCTCTACGCCCTTATTTGTATGATACATCACTCCATCACTTTCACGTCCCACCATTGTCGAACCCTCATCAATTACTGATCCACCTGACCCCCTTCATTGATTACTGATCCATCAGTTACCCTTCTCCTTCTACCGGCTTCCGCCACCTTCTTTATTCTCAAACTGTACAGTATTACATCGTCAGTTCTCGCAGACCGGATTGTGTATATAAAGCCAACCCCCACTACCTGGTCCCTTATCTTGACCTCTCTGTCATTATCTTGGGACCAGGTACATGCTTACTTACTAGTACTTACAACTACGATACTAATATAAGTCATTATCTTGGGACCAGTCTGTCTCTGCTCCGCTTAGTCGCTCCGCATTATCACTCTGCTCAGTCGCTCCGCCCCCTGCTCCGCTTAGTCACTCCACCGCTGCCGCTTTGTGACATTAGGTCAAGATCCATTACTGCACTGACAGCCTAACAATAAGGTTGTCCTTGCAGGATCCACATACATCACGTCTTCTACACCCGCAGATCTTTCTGATCATACTACTACAACAGACTGCTCTGCTCTCCAACACGCACTTGACCCCAGAGATCAGCACCATGCCCACAATATTGGTGATAGCTGGTACGACTGTGACTCTCAGCCTTGCCCCCATGCGCTCTCCAATTCAGTCCAGAACCCAACCACCGTAGAAAATATCACCTTCTTGCCAATTCCCCATCCCCGATTGCCCACTCCTACTATGTCGACTCCTGTCCCGCCTACCCAGACTACCTCTGCAGATGAACTCATGACTCAGCTCATTAGACAAGTAGCCAACCTTGCTACAGCCATGGAGGAACACTCATCCTCCAAATCCAGCATGAACAAACCCGAGGTATTCAAGGGTAAAGACAGTAATGAAGCACGTCACTTCAAAGCTCAATTCCAGAACTGGGTGTCAGAACAACCTGATCTTGCCAACAGCCAGGTAAAGCTTATCAAGTCAGCCTTGGGCTTCTTCACAGAAGGCGCTGGAGACTGGGCAACTCCCCACCTGCTACATTTTACTGCAGAGAATCCCCCTTTTGAAGGCAGTTGGGAGAAATTCCTTAAAGAATTTGGTCAACGATTTGAATCGATAGACCCGGGTATGGAAGCTCGTAACCTGATCCAATCCCTGAAGCAGGGTAAAGGGCAGACGGTGGCAGAATCTGCTCAGAAATTACAGGACATCGGGAGTCGGACTGAGATGTCTGACATCGACTTAAAGGAACGCTTCTACTATGCCCTACTTCCGGAGATGCGACAGAATCTGATTATGGTAAACATTGGTCAAGGAGCTGCTCGAACCCTCAAGGAGGCCATCACGCGGGCTGTATCAGTGGACGTCTACTTGCATGACCCCACCCTGACTGGTCGAAACACTGGACCTACCCGCTCCTATGTGGCCTCTGCCGACCCCCATGCCATGGATATCGACGCCACCCACACCAGTAATGGGAATACCAGGGAGGCTTTCCTGACCCGTATACGGGGACAATGCTTTGGCTGCGGTGCCCAAGGTCACGTTAAGCAAAACTGCCCACACAAAGAAACCACTTGCCGTTATTGTGGACGCCGGGGACATCTGGAAGCTGTCTGCCAGGACAAGTTCATGGGACTTGGACGGGATCGAGGCTGACGCCAGCAACCCCGCCATCAGCAGATATCAGCTACGGGATCTGCGCCATTCTCCTTGTTCCCAAATGAATCTGTCCAGATCGCTGCCTTGACCGCACCATCCGTTATCACTGCTGTACCTACTACTCCGAGCCCCCCCATTCAGGACTTCTCCAACCAAATTGGCCAAATCAGAGAGCTTCTAGATCGTGCCAATGCCATGTCTCCTCCGTCCTCTGGGTTCCAGCAGGGTTTTTAAAGAGGGTACCCGTTTCGGCTGCACCGAGAGTACCCCATAATCAGTTTACTATGTTCACTACCTCTTCGTATGACTTGCTCCCATCATGTACAATATCGTCGATCTGGGAATTAAACTCCACTTCCCCACATTTCCGAATTCATGCAAGACTAAGAGGAAGGAATCATAGTATAACAACTACAGCAATGGTAGACTGTGGAGCTACCGCCCTGTTTCTAAACCAAGACTTTGCCACCCGGAACCGTGTAAGATGTGCACCCCTTCATAAACCAATTGACGTTTTTAATATCGACGGAACACCTAACCGAGCTGGACGGATCACCCATTTTGCACGCCTAGCACTCAC
>MU795698.1:0-12983 GCA_027886305.1 Lentinula aff. lateritia
TGTCCACATGACTTATTAATTCTCGGTCCGATCATGGTTTATCAATTCTCGGTCCGATATCTAAGAAATCAAAAATCAAAAATCAAAAATGAGCCGCGACCCTCCCGCCTACGAGACTCAGTGTGATTCCCTCAGTCGGCGATGCATGTTGAAGCTTTCAAACGTAAATTTGGCATCAAAATACAGGGGCTAAACTTACTGTAGTTTTCGGGTCGCTGGTTCCAAAAAACACTATGCAACTATCCGAATTCTGCCCTACCTTTGAAGGCGACATCTGGTGACACTCATTCAATACTGACCATTCATCTGTCGCGCTAACGAAAATTTACATCAGCTTGCATACTAAAAATACTAATTGGCAAGTCCCGATGGTCATACTTCTAAGAACTGAGATTACGACGGTCACTTCTCTATTGAACATTCTCTATCACTTGCTTACCATACAAATCCTAGAGTGCAGAGTTCCGGACGTGTTATTTCGTATCTCACACGTTTAGTTTTATTCTTACTGATGTTTCGGAGAAGAGCCACTGCAAGTACGGCCATTAAAGTCGACTTGAGATGTGCAACGGTACAATTCAAAACATTTCGCTATACAATCATTCCATGGATATCTTCAACCTGCTCCTAAATATATCCGTACTTGAAGGGAATGTCAAAAGCAAGCATATTCACCTACGTCAGCCGCCCGTTCGGATAAACTCATACCCAAAGATACCTCGAACAACACATCCTGCAACCTCTAGCCTTACGAACAGCCCATGACTGGCTACATGAACTCTCGTGCGTTGCATGGGTATATTCCGTTCTCGGGGCTAAGCACTACAACCATTCATATCACAGGTCCGCTAATATTACTGTCATGTATAGTAAGTTAAAGATCGATGATACATTGGCCTCCTTTGGTATTATTGCATGCAGTCGTTCGACTTTTTTCACAAATGATGTCCTACATGAAACAAAAACCTTTCATATTACTCTTGCCATACATGTACATAGGTGAAGCTTCAGAGCGAATTAATCACACGGCAATGCTTGCGTCCTTAGCAATAGTAGGCTGTAGACTATAGAACATTACAAGTTCACGCTCATACCAAGCTCCGTACCAAGTCCAAGTCCATATAAATATAAATAAAGGTGACTTTGTGACTCTCTGCGAATCATTTATATATGGCGAACCATGCAAATCAAGCAGTTATAGTGTCATGCTAGAATTCTTCAAAATATGTTTTACCTTTAACCATGTTGCAAACTCACATGCAGAATAAAAACATTGAAATTGCGCGTGCCAAGGACATACACAGATAGGGAGAACACTCAAACTGACTCACAAAGTCGGTGAACTTATTGAATGAGCAGTATATACAGATACAAAGAAAAAATGAGACAACCTGGCGTACCGCACTGCCGTTGAAAGGAAATGTCCAGGAACATTACCAAAATAAGGGCAAGGATGCATTTGTTTTAGGAGAATCCCATAGAGGTGGTCCACATAGATAAATCCCGCAACATGATTACAGCAAAGAGGATTGAGAACGAAACCTGATTTCGGTGGAAAAGGGTCACCCTCTAGGTCCCAAGAGTGGGAGGAGAGGGTAAAGAAAACATAGTGGCAGGGGAAGATGAGAGCGTGATGACGTTCCATCTTGCTCGAACTTTTTCTCAGCGTAAGGGGACAGCTTCAAATGGCTGCGAAGAGCGATGAGTCAGAACGGTGCGAGTGATGAAAACAAGTCGAATGAAGGCACTGAACTAGACTGAAGATAAGAGAAGCAAAAAAATGACACTCACCGTACGGATGCACTTCCTTTTGTCCAGGGTATAGCTATTCTGTGGTCTTTGCTGATGTACGTCGCTCAGATGAACTGAATCGTATGGTTCATAGAATACCTAATCCGGAAAAACGTCGTGGTGTTCGAGATTGTGAAGGCGATTGGCGCCGTCGAGGCCTCAAATTGGAAGAGGCGCCAACGATGAAGCTGTGAATGACATACCCTGGTTGAACACACCAATCCTCTGAATGACATGTACAGGATCTTTGAAAATACATCCATTGTGTAAGAACGACCGTCAGTTCGAGTGGATCCCTTGCACAACCCCTATGCTGCTTTGTAAAGACGCACGGAGGTTATGTTGCAGAGCGGCATGTGGGAGAAAGGAAGACGTAGTAAATGACTCAAGAAATTATGACGATTATAGAAAGATCGGGAAAGCGAAGGTGAGGGATTGGACGATGATGCATGGACAGCTGGTATCTATGCCTTCGAGTCTTATGGCGGCGAATGAACAGCGAAAACGAGCAAATTGATATGGAGGATCGAGCGGTATTGTCGTGGTTTAGTGGTCTGGGTCATATGGGCCATAATTGCTGTACCCCAAGCATAAGTCCTAAGATTGGGAGGAAAGTCCAGTTTTAGTTTTAGATGAGGGAAAGAATTGGAGAATGTTGAGAAGAAAACCCAGGATTGAGTACCCAGATAGATACGTCCCAAACCTTTGCATGGAACTATCATTTTATGATGGAAATATTGTAGTGTCAAATCGACTCACCTACGTAGAATATCACATCTTCAGACCTCACAATGTGAGTTCAATTCGTTCATTGCATGTCCTCAAGTTATGACGAAGTCCTCACGTAAAAGTTCATGGAAGTAAAAAAAGGTTCTCGACGTCCTCGTTGGTCCAGCCCGTCGGCAGGCGAGAGCGCGCGACACAACGAACAACGAACGTGTGGCGCGCTGGTTCCGCGGTGCATGACCAATGTGCGCGAGCACCGCATGTTCAATCCCCGGTAGAAAAAAATGGAGTAGAATGGCATTGGGTTTGAGTTTTCAACTACAGCAGGAAAGGGGCAATTCGATGAAATACTATGGGCGACAAACATGTCAGCACACGTAACGTTCACCGGAAGAAGCCAGGGCGACGTACCAAATAAAACAGAGATGATGCATGAGAGTCTTCTTCTTCTTGTATATCCAGACCAATTCACTCTGAATGTTCACTAAACCTGCGTGAATTTATATGGCGCACCAAGGGGGTATGCTATTCCGTCAACCTCGCCGATCTATGGACCATCCATTGTCCCTTTAGGCACATCGCCAAAGGAAATTGAGCGGGTACATGGCGCGTACAGTCTGAGCATCGGGAATGACGACAACAACAAAGGGTAGCAGGGACAAGATGCAATAATTGGCTTCTCGTTGGAGCTGGTTCGACAGCTAGAAAGACGCCCGACATTGGAATAGATAATGCCGAACCTCCGATAGGAAAAAGTAGAGGAAATGGACCCGTAATTATCTGGATCATCGATCCGAAGAGAACACGGTGTGGGTAAATCACCATGGTAGAGTTGGTGCGAGAGTTCCTATTTGTGATTCACTTCTACGAGAAGAACCTCGCCATATTGGTTCAGTGAGCGCGTAAAGATACAAGAGTTCAAAACTACGGTGGCGGAGGAAAGTAAAAAGGATGGATAAAGATTTCAGAGGATACTAGCGGAATCTGCCATGGAAGCGGCCGGTTCTGTCCGCAAGTAGGAGCCATGTGACGACAATCGGATGTTCGGGATCAAACACCGGTCATTTCTTCTCGACGACGACCACGACGTGCTCAACGTTGCAAGCGACAATCTTGAACATTCTACTCACTCGTACTCTACAACACCAGACATAGCTTTCATCTGCGTTTGCCTCTTCTTCGTCCAAGTCACCCGCTATCTTTATCGCTCATCTCGCTGGTTTATCTGCAATTTGAATCTTGATGACCTCGAATAACAGACGAAATAAACATGGAAAAGGTGCCAACAAGGACCCGAACTCCCATATTGGTCGTTCACCAGGTCCTAGCCGCGAGCAGAGCGCCACACCTGGCCTAACTTCCAGTCCACTTCCTGGTGCAAGCGGAGGAAGAGTAGGTGCAGGATTAGGATCAGGACCAGGACCAGGAGAGCAAATACATACAGGATTTAATGGTACTGTGCCGAAGTCAGTATTCGCCTCTTTTTGTTAAAGTGAACCTACGTTTCTAATCGCGTCTACTCACCGATACTGTATTTATTCCTTTTCCTTTTGTCGTCGCTATTCGGTGCTTCCATGGCTTTCAGACACATCTACGATTTCAGCAAAGCACTTGCTGGAGAGGTCCGGATACTTCTAGCTGAAGTCGGTCAATTGAGGGATGAGCGGAGGCAGCTGCAATAGTGAGTCTTCCTTGTACTCAAACTTTAGCTCTCTCAGTTCGTCTTGATCTTTGTCAGAAGTACATGCTTATTGATTGTTTAGCGAAATTGCGGAAATCATGGCTCTCAAATCGAAGAATACTGGGTCGCAGGAAGGGTATAGAGGAATGCCCGGTGGCATGGTGAGTATTTTCCACATTCCTGATCCCACTCTTTCGGTAGACTTTGTTGTTCTATACTCCGCTTCGAACTTGTCGCTTACGCTAATCTTCTTCCTTTCCTGTAGTACGATCATCCTGATGCTTTAGCCTACGCCATGGCCGGACTCACATTTCCTCCTCATCCTGGTCTCGGCCCTCACGATCCTCTAGCGCTAACACCAGTGGATCCGCCACCACCTCAAGAACCTCCAGCCCCAGCATCACCCGCATGGAGAATAGTGCACAAACGCGCAGAAAGGAAACCTCGGGCGAAAAAAGCGACTGGTATACCTCAGTCCATTCCATCTCCAAGTCAGGTTCCTCCGTTGGAAATTCCTAAACCAAATGTACCAGCATGGGCACAGTGGAGACGTGAGTTTCTCATTACGTTTCTGTTCGTTTGGTGGAGCCTTTCTTTTCTTCCTCCCGTTCTCTTGTTACAACTTAGTCCCATGGCTCCTTCCGCCTGAACTCCGATTGAATTGCCTGACTTGTTCCTCCCAGCCAATCCTCTACTCTCACCCACACCACGACATGGCTCATTCTCTGGTGGTGGTGGTGGTCCAGGACCAGCCACGCCGCCGTCTAGGGCTGGCCTTTTTGGTAAATCAAATTTCCTTACGATCTCGAAGTCCCCTGATACCTTTTTCTTTTTGTCAATGTTTCCAGGTCCGCCATCGCCACCACCAAACTAATTCTCCATATCCAATGCCCTTACCACCAGCGTTCATTATCCGGCATTCCCTCGCGTTGTATGGGCGTTCGACACACATTTACCTGTTTGTTTCTTGTCAATTTCGGGGCGGCTCCAGATGATTGGGTGGATATGGGATATAACGTAGGTAAAACCTGCAGAGAAGTCTGTATCGAGCTAACGAACTATCAAGCTACTGTTATTTGTACTATAGAGGATGGATTGATATCCTTGGCTAAGGCACGTGAACTAGATTATTCCTTGAAAATCAGCGGCCAAAGATGTTCAATGCCACTCTATTAGTTCGTTGCACGTCGTCCATTCCCATTGCCACCGCAAACCTACTACATACGCGTTCAACATTTCAACATTTGCAAGACAGATCTATCCTCCCTTTGCAGATATTTAATGATGACGAATTGACCATGCGCGGAAAGGACACACAGAATCATAAGACCTACCTGTGGGTGCTCATGCAATATCAATGTCCCCATGATCCCGAAATTCCTGCGATTTCGTTCAGCGGTTCTTGCTTCTGTATTCTCATCTGCAACGGTATGATGGGCAACCTTCAAGTATATGTTCTGCTCAACAAGTAAGTAGTATTCGAGGTCTACCTTTCTCTACTATCTACACACTCAAAGGCTGTTTGCCAAAAATTTACAAGGGAGTCTTGCCTCTCGAAACTGAATTTTCTGGAATCTCTCAAAGCGTAAGCTCTTGATCTCGACGTGAAGAAAGTCTCTGACCACCTCGATCCCGGCACATCTTTGATTAGAGGAGATGTTTTAATCGAGGATGCGATATGTATATGTAGCGTGATGAGAACTATGTGTGCTGGAACAACCCTTGTAACAAATAAAGACAACAACAGCGAAAGCATTTACAAACCACGACGGATGGAATGCGCCCAGTACCCCCCGGTCAATCACACATTGCGGTTCATTGGCGTGTTCACGACGAACGCGTTCCATCTCTCCCTCATTATCACCGTCGTGTGCTTCAGTTAGAATCTGGATATTCCAATCCTCAGAGTCTTTGGGTAATACCAGGACTAAAAAAACGCGTAAGGTATAAACCAAAAAAAAAAAAGAAACAAAAACGCTATCGCTTGACAGTCTCCTACGTTCGCGACCCAAAGATTCTCGCTCATATCATCCACAAGGGCAACAAGAGCAGTAGAGCTTCCGTTTCATTCCGTTCATGAGTGATAGCATGATCAGGATGGATATGTAGGACTCTTTAACTGACGTTTGTTCTTGCTCAGCATTCAATGTACGGTGCGCGTCTAGGGCCTCGCGGTCAAGAGTGTGAATTGGGTGTGTTTCGTATACAGCGAAGAACTCATGTTATCTACGAAGGTGCTCACTAGAACGAGTAATCAACAGTTTGTTTGCATTTCAACACAGTTCATTCCAGCCCATGGATTTTAGAAGGGGATACGTCCGTCGATTCGCTCAGAAATCTCATGATCATCGCAGAACGCCCGGAGTAAGCTTATGTTTATAGATCATCTATCGATGTATTCTATTTCATTCTTGGGACACAGAAACCTGGACATGTGGTAACTCTGATCCACAAAGAAGAATGGGACATGTTGTCGGGATCAGTACGTTGAATAGTACATTGTGACAGGGCCCGAAAGCGCATATGTATTGACATTCGACATTATTCACAGGAGGTGTTTCCAGATGAAGATATTGTGTGGGGTAAGCTTCCAGATCCTGATGTGCAGAGGTCCGTCATATGTCGATCAATAATGCGTCAAGAAAACAGAGATTGCGTATACTATAGATCCAAAATATGAAAAGGAAGTTCGAGAATATCTAGGTGGGTTCATTTTTATGTAGTCGGTGTATGAACAACGTTGTACCAGATTATCGGGAAAAACTGAAATACGTTTTATCCGGGCTCTACTTGACTCTTCTGACAAATTCCTTCTTAGGATGATTACACACCCAATATGTATGGTCGGTCAATGTGTACGAATTTGCAGCTGATAGTCAGGGGTCTATGGGGTTGTTGACGTCTACGTCTACGTATAATTGATGACATGCAGTATAAAAATTGTGCTCGCGACCTACATGCAATGAGTCCGCATATATCTATGTAGATAGTTGTTCTAGAAATTCAATGCCAAGGAGCCCATCATACTTTCAAGCCTTCGCACATCGCTTTGTGTCGATATAGTTGTAGCACGAGAAGCCACACCGCTATTTAATTCGAATCCTATCATTATCCACTGCTTCTCTGACCATGGATACATTTGAGCAAACTTCCTCACCCTCGTTTTTGCAGCTTCGATGAATGATTCTGGCAAATAGGGTCCTTCTCGCTTCAATAAGCTGGACTGTGTCGTTTGGATTTGGATGGTATCTTTGCGGTGCGCTGAGGGGGAAGGATTCTAAGTCAGTTCTGGAATACTAGTCCAAAATGGGCTGACCAGATCCAACCACTTTGCGTGCTACAGTGGCAGTGGTTCCCGGGAAGTTAGAAAGCGCATACTTCTGCTCAGCGAGCTGAAGCAGATCCCGAATGTCTTGTACATCGGTTAGTTGCTTGTCACGCATGAAGAGCTTGGCAGATGCGCCGTGGTCTTGCCAGGCTTGTAGTTTGAGCAAAAGAAGAGGGAGGAAAGGCATTAATGGGTATTCGGCAGACCTAGAAGAGGCTAAGTCGCAACCAATGGTTGGATTGCTTGTAAGAACACTCACAGAACTGGAGTATAGATATTGTCCGTCTGTCGGGTATTTCCAACTCGATGAATACGACTAGGATCCACAGAGGGAATGTTCATGGTCCCTGGGAGGAGCAAATCAACTTTGCAAGAGCGATGATATCCAGTGAGTCTAAACCACAGCACTCGATATGTCGCAAATGGATCTTTGGATGCAACGAGGTAAAATCTAGAATTGTATCGGACCAGGAGATCCTTGAGCTCTTCCTGAGTATATTGAGATGTCAAAACGACCATATCTATGTCCTGTTACGTCGGCACTCAGTAAAAGAGGAGGACAATAGTTGTACTACATGATGAAAAGCTCACGTTGGGCACTCTGGGCATTCCATATGCGGAACATGCAACACTACCTACAAGACAACAATCGAGGCGCAATGATTTTAAGCCTTCGATCGTCGCTTGAGTGGCAGTGTGCAGCTCGCCGCTCGTTACTGGGTATCTCATAGGCATTGGGATGATGGTGGTCCAGAGAGTGTTTGATTGGTTCTCTATCAGATGGCCTTCGGAGCCATTAATGTGGTTCTGGAACTTTAGTTAAATTTGGCCTGGTTGGAACTTTGTTTAATCATGTAACAAATCTGCTTCTTCGGATGCAGAACCTTGAGTTAAATTACAAGTTATTCAAGCAACTCACATGTGGAAAATCCTGATTTATGAGTGAGCGTGGTTGCATGGTACATAGCTCGATTGTCGTATATAATCAATGCCCTCAAGATATAGATACAAGAGGACACGAAACTTCCAGACAGCATATCGATTCTTCAAATTACCTGATGGCGAAATGGACTTGTATTTGGACCTACAAATGACCGGACGACTACAAATGTGGGGATGACCAGAGCACGGTAAGGTGAGGACTAAACGAGAGAAATTACTTACAAAGCGGAGAAGAGAAGTGTATGTAGTAGGAGCGACCAGCGCGGGGAGATCGCCTACTCGTGACAAGGGAGTATACATGTTTATGGGTCAGATAAGAGATTCAGGCGTCGGGAGGGCTCGGCTGGCTCGGGCGTCGGTGGGCACGTTCATTCTTCCTCTCTTTTTTCATTCTTCAAGCCTGCAGTGCCGAATCATTTCACGAAGTTTTTAGTCCAGTTCTTCCCAATGAATTCTGTAGATTACTCACTCACACACTGGCAAAGCACGCCATTATTTGAATTCCCGCATTATCGATTCAATAGGAATGCGGCCTTGGATTTGAAATCCTTCAAATTTCTTCTCGTACCCATATCATCGATCCCTTAAATCTCCCTGCTCCATTTTCATTTTCCGTAATTCCTCGAGAATCTTTGCTTTTTAAATCTTCGCCCATACAACGCTTGGATCGGATTTCGGATGACCTCTCGAATGCGATTATCGGGTAGAAGGCATCAATGACAAGCTTTATCTTGTGGTTCTCTCATTCTTCGTGGAATCCACTTACCGTGTTCATCCAGTGGACATCTATGCGAAACGCGACGATTGTAATTCTGGATTGGCTTCCGGAGGTAACAAGACGGGGAAATTGAAATACCTCCTTGCGGAAGCATCAGAACGGGGAGCTGATGCGCTCGTTAGTAGTGGAGGTGTGCAGAGTAATCATAGCTGCCAAATATGGATTGAAGGTGTGTCCTTGCTCTTACTTTCGTCCTCCAATCTCACTCCGACACTCTTTATGTGCCCCAAGGCCAAACTCGTTCAGGAACACTGGGTCGACGATGAATCATCCGTCTACTCCAAAGTCGGAAACATTCAACTCTCGAGACTCATGGGTGCTGATTCAAACTTGGATCATGGAAATTCGGCATCGAGCACAAACCCACCGCAGCCTCTCTCACAGCGCAAGTTCTGTCCGAAGGAGGCAAGCCTTACTATATTCCTGCCGGAGCTTCCGATCATCCACTAGGAGGGCTAGGATTCGCCCGATGGGCATTCGAAGTGTACGCACAGGAGAGGGAATTACACGGTTATTGTATGTGCTGTTACGGGGTCGAAATTTGCAGGGATGATTGCAGGGTTCAAATTACTCGCGGAAACATATCATGAGGATGGAGAAAAGCTGGATAGAAGAAAGGTCATTGGCATTGACGCCAGCGCTACGCCTGTAGAGACAAGGTCTTAGGTTTTGAGGATCGCAAAGGCCACAGCGGAGAAGATTGGGCTTGGTACGGATGAAATTTGAGAGGACGATGTTTTCCTGGATAAAAGTTATCATGCAGAAACATATGGCATACGGTACGTTTTTCTTGAATCTTTTTCTGCGCCTTAGTGGAAATTCCTTAACATGGGAGTTTTTCTGTTAAGCGCCGGTATATGCTACAGCTCTACGGGCGCAGGGTGTGTGGTACAAGAAAAGAAACCGAACAGTTTCAGAGAAATGTTGGAAAAGGGGCTCGTGCTGGGAACCCAAACTCCTACATCACCCTCGACATCCCACCCGGTCATACGAACAGCCCGATGGCGCTGGTAGAGAGCAGTGAAACCGGGAGGAGAGTTACCACCACCGGTCGTAGCTCCGCGCTAGAAGATCTTGTTCCGCTTGCTTTCTTTGCTAGTTTTACGGTTTCTTGGCGGATTGGCAGTGTTGGTGTGTTCATCGTAGGAGGAATCGATAACTTGACGTAAGAATTCAAACAGCATTATGCGGATGGGACAATACTGAAAAAATCACATACCGAGCTCACGGTCGTCGACACCACCTTCACGGTCAGGGCCTACAAGAATTGGTGTTGGCGCTCGGGGCTATGCACTACCGCAGTCACTAGCAAGATATCTCGTCCAAGCGCATCGACTTCTGTGCGTCCACTATCCAGGCCTGTTTCTCAAACCGCCACATCGAATTCTAGGACCACGCTTACACAGCCTGTTCCCCATATGGTGTCGAGAACAGCTGTATCACCCAGAGCTGGAGGGTTAAATCGTTGTCACTACAGCTACTACTATCACTCGAGGATCCTGAACGCCCTCATCCTCTACACCCAAATCCATTTCGTTCTCACCCTCCTCGTTCAGGTCTTTGATATCACCCAAGTCTCCCTTCAGTCATTCGGGTAGTGCGGAGGTCATTGAGTTGGCGATGTCAAAAAAGTTTCTTCGGAGAAGATTGGGGTGCAGAAGCGACGGGAGAGTGGGATGATGAACTTCTGGGTCGCCGTTTGACTGTTCCGTTGAGATACATCAATGTTTGACTTGATGGGGGGAGCAGTTGGGTTGGGAAGAGAGGTGGAGGAGGGTGTGCAGCTGGGTTTCACATCGGGCAAGTGATTGGCCCACCCAGAGGTGTCTAAGATGGGCTGGAGGTTCAGTCTGTCGATGATGGTGAGGTCTTGAAACTATATCGTCAGAGACAGGGAAGCTTGGCAGTAGTTCGATGATGTACTCGAACCAGAGAACCTTAAATAACAATGAGATGAGGAAGGACATTATTTGAAGTTCCGAGACGCACCTTGGTAAAGAAATCCATGCCATCTGGAGTGATACTCTGTCTTGTGGTTTGCCTTTGTTATCCCAGTAAAGGGGTATAGATACGTCGGATCATCACACCGCCTGGTCACACTTACTTGGAGAACGTAAAAGGAACAAGAGAGAGGGAGAGGATGCGAAGGCGGTAGGAGATAGTCCAGAATCGAGATATTGGTCAACACCAAGATGAGTGAGTTGGGGAACGCCTGCGGAATTTGCTGATACTCATGGCAATTGTAGTAGTAGTAGTAGTAGTAGTAGTAGTAGTAGTAGTAGTAGTAGTAGTAGTAGTAGTAGTAGTAGTAGTAGTAGTAGTAGTAGTAGTAGTAGTAGCAGAAAGCGAAAACCTCATCCCGCGAATGGTTGAGATATCCGAAGTAGAGAGTTCTGAAGGGCATGGAAATAGAGGGGATTGCGGTGAGGATAGGTGACGGCATGCGAAACATGAAGGGACACTGGGGTTGAGAAAATTCAGTATTGTACCTTGAAGAGACAAAGCAATGAACATGCCATTAGATCCAACAAATAATCTAACCACTCTCATCCAGCTCCAGGTCTCGCGACGCCTGATTGCATACACAAGGCGCTGGATGAATACGGACCAAATCCATACCGAGCATTGCTACTTCGCTTACGACGACGGCGACGATTTGGTTTGGCCATGGCAGTTTCTCAGACGCCGTCCGTTCCATTGTTTTGTACGCATCTGGTGGTATCGAGCAACGTCTGGAGAGCGTAAAGCATGGTACACAGGGAGAGAAGAGGAGAATGAAAGCGAGGCTTCACGTTGCGCATGGGAATCTGCAATGGAAAAAGTGATAAAAATCAACAAAAATTTCACATAATTTGGAGGATACGAACGTGACAAAACGGTGGAGTTGAGCTCTTAGCCAACGGCTCCGATTAACTTTCTCATGGCAACACTGTTCCTCCAACAGAAGATCTGAGTGTGTTTGAACCCATTGCGGGTCCCCGTTTCCGTTCGAACCAGTGACCAAGAACATAGAGAAGGACCGAATACCATGACACCAAGCCAGGACAAGGTAAGGAGCCTGTAGTCGATCGGAGTTGTGAGATACGATTCTGAGAATATAGCAGAGAGGAAAGATCTGACTCCGACTCCAAAAACCAGGGATGTCATACTCATGTCCCAGTTCTAGCTACCATCTTCTTCGTATCTTTCACATTTAATAGCTTCCCAGGTCCTTCAGTAGCATCGCGCATCACCTCCTCGACACCAACCTCTTTAATCCCAATCAAAACATGCGTGACCGTCTCCTGGATTCACAGAGGATTTTCACTACGAGTGCCAAAGATCAAGCAGCAACAGCTCAACTTGAACCTGGCCTCGATAGCCTTACAACTAACCGTCATTACGGCCGTTGAATTCCGCGGGAAGACTCGACATATCTAATGCCTTGGGTTCAATCGGAGCAGCACCCGAAGCGACGTTCAGCATCTTCCAAGGATCGCATAAGGAATCCCAAATTCGACTCGTAGGTTCACATCCGCTTTGGGGACACCACCTTTACGAATTTCATCCCATATATCTCATTCTACACGCCAAATCAACGATTGCTCAATTTCTCTCGATATGCTCAGATGGAATTCTATGGAATTCCGCACTCCCGGTAGCTTCCTAACTATATTACACCCGGAAAGGGCATGCCCTTTCCCTTAGCGTTTTGGGCCTCTCGAGTGCTTTTTTGCCTGGAAAGGCAATCCAGCCGG
>MU795699.1:0-12958 GCA_027886305.1 Lentinula aff. lateritia
TATAAATGATGCAAATGAAAGGATTTAGCATTGCCTTTGTCCTGAAATAAAGTACTCATGTTTCCTGGGAAAAAGAAAATGCCCACTCAACAGTCGCTCAGTAGACATTCATGAGGAGCCTGTCAGAAGGAGGTCAGGCATTCTAAGGACACCGGATACCCCGCAACAGCGCCCGAACACAACCAATCAATCCTATATAGATTAAGCATAGTTAGCGTTCAAGAAAATTAGAGAGCTTCAGATACTAGTACTCGCACCATACGCTGCCATATTGAGCACTCGTTGATATTCGAAAAATCGCTAGTGTGATAATGTTCTGCAGCAAAATCGATCAATATCACTAGCCCAAGTAACAACACATACTCAGCTAGATTAATGATAGTGCCCCCAGGCTTCCGTAGTCACGTATTGAACAATCCTGCTCTTCATCGTATCAATTGTCCGCTGTTGCATCGTGATTTAGCGCAACTTCCTCAGTAAGTATGTTCTATAAAAATCGTATGAGTTCGAAGAAAGACCCGATATCTGGGAACCACTCATTCTGAACACCTGAAGTGCGTTTTCCCTTGTTCAAGAACTAAGTAACATCGGTATGAACACAGCTGAAACATTACACATTTCATTACATACAACGAATCAGAGCTACAAATCCACAGATTTCCTCCTAAAAAAACCACACGTAAGTCAATCGTAAGTTAATCGTAAGTGAACCAAGCGAAACGTACCTTTAGATGGCTGCCGCCCTCCGCAGTGCTGGTCTAACGATTTTCCTCCATACGAGCCTCCAATGGCCAGTGAAGGTAAACTTCTCGATGTGCACTCGGTGACCTAATTCGCTACACGTTGAGGTTGATATAGAAATGAGTTAGAAGATCCATACACGATTGACAATAAACGCGGGGACGATCGGTACACTGTAGTTCCAGCAGGATATGGGCGAGAGATTCTAATGACGGTAAGAAGCTCGGTATCAGTAATAGGTCGGAGGCCTCACCTGCTCGCCGTCGGTTCGCGACAGGAACAGGTGGAAACCACCTTCTGTTTCGACACGGACACCTTTTTTCCCAATCGTGTCGACGCCGCACAAGATCCTCGCTCATGCCGATTTTCCACTCGACTCCCCCATCCAAATAAGCATATAGCCAGCCACGTCCATCCGGTAGCGAAATGACTCGGAGGCGTCGTCGGGTGTAGAGTTTCTGTAATTGATGAGTAGGCCGACGAGCCATTGTGCGGAGAGGAGGATAAAGCGCCGCGAGGGCGCTCCAACGACTAAGCACAGTGCACACCTTCATCGTTGGTTCTTGTTTATCATAATTAGCGATTAAAGTAGTTTATAGACTGGAAATAGATACATACGATATGGGTCTTCGAAGCAGGCCACGTATGTTCAGCAACAGGCCAGCGGCACCGGAAGAAGGAAGAAAGAGAAGAGAAGAAGGAAGAAGAAAGAGAATATGGGACCTTACTGGTACGAGGAGACTGACATTAGCAGTAGACTGGTGCTATCAATTCTACGGCGTTTCTGTGTGTTTCAAATCGAAAATTGCGGGGAAAAAGACCGGAAATAGGCTGTTTCTTCGATGCATTCCTCTGAAAACACACAAAACATCGAATTTAATGACGTCTCTTG
Organism: Lentinula aff. lateritia; assembly: GCA_027886305.1. Classification (NCBI taxonomy): domain Eukaryota; kingdom Fungi; phylum Basidiomycota; class Agaricomycetes; order Agaricales; family Omphalotaceae; genus Lentinula; species Lentinula aff. lateritia. The sequence continues at coordinate 1,634 of MU795699.1, forward strand.
AAGACATGACATATCCAATACAATACTTATGAGGAGAACTGGATATGGTGCTGATAGAGCACTACACCATGAAGAGGGAGGATGTTTGAGAACTTTGTGAACAATGCGATGAACTCACCTGACATTTAATCGAAATCCAGAAACAAGCACTTCTTCCAATACTGACTTCCAGGTGCTTTTGCTCCTACTTGAAACTGCGCGGATTATTCAGAAACACGCTTGCCTTGGAAACTAGACCTCGAGAAACCATCTCATGTTAGAATAAAACTCTAAGACTCTTGCCTTGTTGCCTGTCCAATTGGAAAAATCTTGTTCGTCAGTAAAATTTTGACAATATAGGATATATATGGCTTTTGTCATCCGGCCATGGGACGCTATGAGAATTGTGCCTTGAGTGCATAAAGGATGAGATGAATTCATTCACAAGTGCAGGGCTTGCAGCTGTACCATGGGGCGAACGTGGAAGAATATGAAGATAGGTATCGCGTCTATGACGGTCTGCCGGGCTGCGTCTATGACAGATTAGATATCAATCACGTTAACACTAATCATATTGAATCTGATCACCGTTCCGACGCAGGTCCGATCCATGAAAACAGATCTCTACAATGCTAATCTGTATTATGGAACGACATCCATCATCATCTTCTCCGAAACAACAACAAAGACAACAAAATATTGATCTACCGTTAAGCCCGAGTCGACGGAGAAAGTAATCAAAGCTCTCATTTCAAACGAAGAGGATCGTTACAGCTGGCGAAGAAAAACCTGCAGCCTTAGGAAGGGTTTGACAATGAATATGTGTCCATGAGAGGTCAGGAGGAAGGTTTTGGAGAAGGAGCACTGATGGAAATCGACAGTGGTATGCATTCAACACCGTATCCGTGATGCTTACACCCTCTCAAGGTTGTTGTTTTTTACCCTTCCGTGGACCAATATATATCTAGAACCAATACATAACGCTATCGCTCTCCATGAAGAAAAACTGTATTTTCCATTCGCTCGGACGTGTATGGAGCCGATGTAGAAACTTTGGTGCAGGAAGAAGACGCGCAACCACTTTCCGAACCCATCATCGCCCCAATGAAAATGCAGAAATGGACCGTCGAGGAGAAAGGCATGCCGGAAACTCGATTTGACGTAGGGTAAGCGCTACACATTCGTTTACTGGCTTCACGGATCGATATCTGCATCGTGGAAAAACTGCGTTGCTCGATATGCTCATGTTTGAGACACATAAACTAGACTGGGATGCGAATAAGCCTGTAAGCTTATACTTATCTACCAGTCTTCTTACAGTTGGCTGATAAACACCCAAGACCCGATGTACAGACATCTCAAGAACGCGAAATATCCATAAAATCCTCACCAATGTCCCTTATCCTTCCAACGACAGCTGGTAAATCCCACCTGATTCATCTCGTCGATACTCCTGGGCATGTCAATTTCATAGACGAAGTACCTTTGGCCATTCGGTTGGTGGATGGTGTACTGTTGGTTGTGGACGTCGTCGAAGGGGTGAGTCTAGAATTTGACCTGTGAATGATAATACTGATTCAATTGTAGCTTATGGTTGGTACAGAAGCTATAAATCGACGTCCAATGCAGGAAAACAGATGGTGTCTAAGCCCTACCACACTACAGACATATAAACCTTCCGTGCCTTTGGATGGGTACTGAGTGGAACTCTGAGAAAGGGAATAGAGATAATGGTCCTAGGTGAAGGTTTTTCCCGGAAGACAAAGAGGATATGGTGGAAAGTATAGTGGAAGATCTTTTGATCAGCGAGGCAAGGTAAGCGCTTCCGTGATTAACCCACTTTGTCGAGTATCTGACAAAACTACACAGATATTTCACACCAACAGACGAAATTCCCGCAGGTAATCTTGTCCTCATAGGAGGTGTTCGATGCTTCAATATCCAAAACTGCTACCCTCGTTGCTGCTGCCGACTCTACGCTGACGACCTTTACACCTTCTGCCCAATCAAGCATATGACAGAATCAGTCAAAATTGCCATTGAACCCATCGCTCCTTCGGAGTTACCCAAAATGCTTTCTGGCCTCCGATCAATCAACCGATCGTATTCGCGACAAAGGTAGAGGAAAGCGGTGAGCATGGTGTGATTGGAACTCGGTGTGTTCCCACCAACATTCACCAAGCTTACGGTCGACTTTCAAAAATCGCCAGTAGGAACAGATATATCATTCTATTCGTATATGTCGACTCAGTATCAAGGCCAAGCAATCAATTTCTAAGGTATGCGTGAGTCGACTGGGTCGCGCCTGGTACGAAGATGAATCGGCGGTAGGAGGTTGACAGTCTTGAAGCAATAAAAGGAGCAGGAGCGATATAAAACAGAAGGCGAAGGAGATAAGTTGCTGAAGGAGAAGGCATCCAATTGAATTCTGGTAAGCTGTCGGAACAGCCCCGAACGCTCAACTAGACTCACCGTAAGTACTTTGGCAACGTACGGTACCTATCTACCCATCTATGTGAAATGAGACGTAGAGCAGTGCGTTAAGTTTTTTACCCCAAATTTTCATCTTCATCTTCATCACTTGCAATGTCAGGATTGAGTAAGGACGACACAAAACTTCATTCTATGATCTATGTTTTACCTGCACATATCATACATGTACATGATATGCATTACAAACATCGGGGTACAGATAGAAAGAGAACATTTGACTATGCGAAACCATACGAAGTAAGCCTAATCATCATTGACGGTGACGGGAAATGGGGCAGATACGATGATAGGGACTGAAACAGGGTATGTTCCAATGCTAGGAGGAAATGGTAAAGATGCAGGTGGTCCTGATTGGAATGCACGTGGCCACTGCAACGGCTGACGAGTAGGAATGGGTGTGCCTTTCATCTCCAACATTTGGTTGACACTGCGTTGGGAAGAGTAGTTTGGAATAGGAGTGAAATGACCTTGGATTGTGCGACAATCTGGGCAAGCAAAATTCATCTTGGCTTTGATATATATGTCAGACAATCTGATGAGACATTCTTTGCAAAAAGTATGACCACAGGAGAGGCTGCATCAAAAAGAGAATGAGGATTGTAGATCTGAATGAACGGAATAAGAACATACATAAAAGGCTGTAACATCACTTCCAGGCAGCAAGGGCATTCATTTCGAGCTTCTGTAGCATCCATGAGAACCTTGATGTTGGTCATAGCATTCTGCATATTTCATAAGGACGGAAACTCATGCGTGGAAGAATCAGCGTACCTCGAGTGCGTTTTTGAGATCGACTTGGGCTTGGTAAAGATCTTCTCTTAACTCATGATCCCGCGAAGGCTTCAAATGAACTGGCAGATTCTACTGCTCGATTAGCAAGTGCAATAGAGTAAAGAGGGATGTTGGCTCACCATAGTTGAAGGAAATACGGGATCATCCTTGTCGTCAATTTCCAGCGTCGTAATATCAGGCTACGTGAGCACAGGAGTTAACGTGGATTCAAGCAGAAAAGAGCAGTCAAACCTTGACTCTGCTCGCATCTGAGGAGCCTTCGGAGCAAGGTCTCAGATTGGAAGAACTCGAAGACGTGGTAGGAACGACAGGTTCTTGGTAGTGCAGTGCTGAGCTGCGAAGACGACGACTGGGTGTATCCGAAGAAGATGCGACCGGGTCATTACGGCGCAAGGGCGTTGAAGTTGACGCGGTAGGGTGTCGTGGAGGTGTATTAAGGGGACGAGGGCGATTCCTCCCCTTTCTTCCATAAGTTCGGCTAGGCGGAGGAGAAGAAGGAGGTCCAAAAAGTTGGGATTTCGAAAATCGATCGGGGGTCGGTGAGCGTAACCTCTTAGAGACTGCTGGAGTGTTCGTGCGCATGTTGGAAATTGAAGTAGTGCGAGTAAGACGAAGTGGTCTGGTAAAAGATTCGAGGAGGAAATGCTTCAATCCGAGTCTTGAGTACCTTTTCATATAGTCGTTTCTTTGATGACAGTCGACGTTGAAGGATAAAGGTTTCTTTCAAGTGAGGGTAGTGTATGGTGAATGATAAGAGATTCATTGGAATTTCGCCCCATTCATCGAATTTCCGATTGTTTGCCGGCCTGCTTTATGAAGTTCCAAAGGCTTGAAGATTTCAAAGACATGGGATCCTTTATATTGCTCGAAATATGCAGGTTCCGGCCTCACGATCGATCATCAATATTATGCTGGCTCTTCCTAAAAGGGGATTTTCTGATGCGCTATAGGACCTGGATTTGCTGCTGTTCCCTTTCAGCCCATTGAGAAGGCATCCAAAGAAGCTGATAGTATTTTTGTTGATCTGTGAGAATATCCCCAACTATATTAGCGGGCTCGTTACCACTCCCCAAATCTTTCATTTATCATCTTTTGTCTTGCGCCACATATAACGAAGTATGTACAGTGCTATTTATTAACCTCTAGTACAGGTTACCCATATTCGATACAATTATATCCGATACGACTATATGATTACCGTCCTCGGCTCGGAGAGTTGATGTAGAATTGTTTATAACTTTTAGAGCCTTCAAGCGTCCTGTAAGCCGCAATCTAGACCAGAAATGTTGATCATGATTCCCAAAGTGGACTGCGTTCAATGTGAAATGCCGAAGGAAAGGAAAAGTTCTAATATCCGCGTGTGAGTACAAATCAGCAAGAACCAGTACCGATGCAACACACCTAGGCTCCACAAGACTGCACAGCACATCCACTAGTTGTTCTTGAACTGAGTGACTGTCACTTTGACTACCCATACGTCGGAAACCATACACCATCAGGTGAACAGTCAATGATGATAATTTTGGTGCAATGGATGTCCGACTCAAGCCAAGTGTCGTCTGTTTGAAATGTTCCATTCCTTCAATATCGTCAATGCGGAGGCGAAGATTTGTGATCGGCGGGCACGCAGCGAGCAGATCACTGGCCATCGGTTCTGAAAGCGCAACAAGAGACAGAGTTTGCAAAGAAGATGCAGAGATAAGCATGGAGATGAAGTCAGAATACTGTGAAACATCCGTCCTTCTTGTACTGGAAACCGGGGGGTGATAGATCTCCAAAGAGGTCAAGTTTGGAAGACAAAGATTTTTCCAGGCATGCGGACGAAATGTACACGTCGAAACCTTCAACGAGGAGAGGGTGGATGTATATGATGAGTTCGGAGGTTCATACTCACTGAAATCGCTATTCAGGTCATCATGAGTTGACAAAAAACCTTCTATAGTGCAGTCCCTTAGCAGAGGCATTTGGGAAAGAAAGTACCCAATAGATGGCCCTTCGAGAAAACCCTCGATAACATGAAACTCTTCGAGATGAGATAGATCTGGCAGGGCAAGCTTCGGCCTACACGACATAAAGTTGACGCTGTATTTCTTCAATCGCGGACTAGCTTGAAAAAGAGAGAAACGATCATGTCCGGGATGTAGATATTCAACCTGAAGGTCTTCCAGGGATAAAAAAACAACATCCGAGAGCTGGGTCTTCGAATACCCAGAAGAAACCAGACAATCAAGACTACACCACTCATTGAGATGACGGATATACGTCTCATCTGCAGCAGTGAATTTCAAGCTTCTCCACCTCTTTGCATGCTCCAGTAAGATTTTTAGGACCTGTTTTATGTTGTTGTTGACTGTTGTGTGCATAGTGTTGTCCATGTTCATAGTGTTGTCCAAGGAAATGGAGAGAGAAAGAGGGACTGAGCGGGAGTTGGAGGTGTAGGTGTCCAACAGAGGCAAAAGCTGTGGACGATCCCGGAAGACCTCAATGTCTAGGTAAAATGTCAACCAAAATATATGTTCAGCCAGCACAATCTCTCGCCAGCGAGAACATGCGCCAGCAAGTACTAGTGCGCGATATTGGACATGAAGACGGCGGGACACTGGAGGGCAATAGATCTGAAGAGAATAACCCGCCCAGGGCGTGTCCTTTCCAGAATGGTGAAATATGTGGATCCTGAAGATCTTCAAAAGAAGCTCCGGTGGAATTTGGTGAATCAACGTTGGGGATGCAGCTTCGTCGACGTTATTCGCGGAAGCTCTACTTTCTTCCTGTAGCATAGCAAGTGAATCATTTTTAAAAGGATCATGAGAACTGAAACATACTTGCGCGGATTGGACCTCCGATTGATCAATATCAAGGAGGTAATCGTAGCTTTCCTTAACAACTTCCTTGAAAATCCCTTGACTGTATAACATTGGGGGATTATAATATCTTTTTGTACCGGGAAAACGAGGATGAATCGATGACTTATCGACGCTTTTGAACGCCATCTGGCGCCCATGACTACATGAACAAACATTGGTGTCCGTTGATTCAATTTAATTGACAGAATGCATTGCCGCGCTACATTGATACTTGCTTTCACTGACGCTCAAGAATACCTGTGGAAGAAAAATATTGACAACTCATCCGACACGAGCGCTGCCAATCGATGATCATCGAACGCCAATTAGACATCCATGTCGAATACCTCACAAGGAGTTATAGAAATGAAGTTGTATTTGTGTAACAACTTGAAGGCAAAAGATAGCGGAAGTGTTGTTCGTCATGGACAAAGTATAACCTGTAGTGGACATATACACCGTAGAGATGAATAGAATATCATAAACCTCAATGGTGGCTCAAGGCAAGTTATGTACATAACTAATCGGTATCGCGTGGCCTTGTCCAGAGAATAATACTCACGAAAGAAAGTATTCTGTCCCGCGCAAAGGACGAAGGAATCTCATTCCGGATTCTTTCCAGTTCTTGGTTGACCGCCGTATAAATTCCTGATGGGAGATGATCATACAAAAGAGAGAAGATAGTGGAAAAATCTGCAAGCCCCAGTGTGCGTCGGGGGGTGAGGAAGCCGTTATGAACACAATTCGTTTCAAATGAGGAGGAAATACATGTGAGGCATCCAATCTCGAGATCTGACCATCCATCTGTCTGAGGCGTTCCTCGTAGCAAGAGTATGGAACGCCGGTCGTCCATTTGATGGTGATAGTCTCGATGTTCGGCGTTCGAATAATATCAAGCAACCATTTCGAAGGTAGCAAATGGAAGGCCAGAACAAGGTGTCTCAAAGACAAGAGTTGAATAGGGGATGCTTGATATTTTGCTTCAGTGGATGCTTTAGTTTACTACGAATCGGGGACGTTACAAGAGGCTTACCATACTGTGTCCACGATGAAAGTTGGTCGAAGGCTTGACATACTTCTAGCCTGCAAAGACTATGCGACACAAGAGGGAGTATGATTTGAGTAGCGGCCGGTGACCCTATAACAAGAACTCGAAGGGTTCGGACATCGAAAGGACATGTTGGCTCCTCCAACCAACTGTTTTCAGAAGCCTTGAAAGGCATTCGAGATGCGACAGTTCAAATTTGAGGATTGTCTCGATCCTCAGTAGAGACGAGTTGCAAAAATCGAAGCTGTGGCCTGATGTCGGTGATAGGAGCTAATTGGAAGAACGCGCCATCCTCGGTACAGTCACGGTGATATTCTGGTATAGCAGGAGCTGGAAGCGTTAAGTTCCGAAGGTTCTTGCATTTCCCGAGAGTGTTCAAAACGACGCTGAAGGAAGAATACAGCAAAGGGACGGCATCGCCGATGGTGAAGGTTTCGAGGTTAGGGCAGAATGCAGAGATGGTCTCATTGATATATTCTGGACCTATTTCCAATAGACTATGACGAATTCGAAACTCGAGAGTCTTGACACGCATCGGTGTGGTGACCAGTTGGGTAAAGGAAAAGTGTATATTGACAATGATGCGTCGTACGTAGCGTAAACGGAAGGGATTATCCTGCAATTCGTCTAGCTTTTGCCCATCTTTTCGAAGGTCGATTGTCTCGAAGATTAACGCTTTCGCCGGCTCCCGCCAAGATAGGCAAACCTGTGCGCAGGCCGCAAGTTCGGTCTCTTCCAAATGCGAAAGACATTCATCGAGTATTTCTGGACAAGATAGAGGTGTAACGATTCTGTGGGGGAAACCGACCATTGGATAAGTCTTTGAAGATAGAGACTTGATCCAGAAATGGGGGGTCTTTTATGGAAACAGGTTTTTCCGCGACAAAGCATTGAAGATCAGACATATCACTAGAAAGAATCCACGAGGCAGGCCAGGACGTGATAATAGGTAAGAAAGTGGGACAAAGCATCTAAGTTTCGTGTGCAGAGAATATGAATGTGCGAAAGGGAACTGTTTTCGCATATGCTTTGTTTGGAACGGGCTCTGTGTGATCAACTGAAGACCAGAAAACGTGAATTTAGTATGATACTGAATCAACGACCCTAGAATAGATAGCCGACTTTCCTATTGGGGAATTGACTATCATTGCGAAGATGAGTGGCCTTCAAAAGTTCGGCCTCGACGACAAACATGTGGTCTAGTTTGATCCGACAGCGGGTTCAACTGGGCTGAGCTGGAACTGGGAGAACAAGAACTCTGACCTGTTCTGCATCGAAAGAACAACCTTTCTTGAAGCAAGTTGTGAGGGGCAGATGATAGATTCATCTATGTGGGCGGGGCCTGATAAAGAGTTGATGCTTGTGTTGCTGCTTCTTGGACTACTACTCAAGTTAGGAGTTACTTGTCGAGAACAGGCTCCTACCATTCCAGATGCTGAGCTACGTCAAGTCACCGTGGCGCCTCTTCGGAACTAGGCAGCCTTGCATTTTACGAGTGCAACGATAAAACAGGTGGAGAGTCTTGCGTAAATGATAGCTTTGCACTACTATGAACTCCGTATTAAATCCTAAAACCTGGTGGGACTCCCTGCACTCGTGATTAGTCGACGGACTGCATCACAATCAGTGATTGTGAACACGCACTCATAGGACGCTCTTCTTCAGAGGGACTTGTGAGATTTGCTTGTTAGATCATCAAATTATTCATCGCTACATGCAAAGAGGAGAATTCAAGAGACGTTTGAGAAAGCAGATAGTGATTATCTACACGGCCAGTTGGACTAAATGAGATTAGGTACAGCCTTGAAGCCCGCGACTCGTGTACATACCGGTCCTCCACAAACCTAACAGTTATTCTTTGGCCAATTGAGTCTCGACACATGCTTCAATCAGGAGGGCATCTTCGAAGATCAGAGCGACTGCTTATGCCTATTCGGACCCTGTATGTACTGCGTCTTGTCCCCGTCGATTTGAACTTCCCATCCTTCGATACGGATAGTTCGCGCGAGTGCCTGGCGGGTGCCGGTGCAGAGATTCTAGCCAATCGAGCTACGATGGATGCAAAGCAGACGTCGATCTTTGTCCTTTGCAAGAGAGTTTCTCATCCAACTCGGTATGAATATTCCTGTGCTTATAACCGATGTGATAGACGAGGAAAAAATCATGTAATCTTTCTGACAAGCGCCCATGCGCACCCATTGAACACTACATAGGAATTTACATGTTGTTAGTTTGTCCATTCCCTTCCACTTGCATCCAAACAGCACCGATACATTGGCAGAGCCAGCAATGCAAAATTTCGGGATGTAAGTCATGCTAATAGAATGTTGAGCATTATGGGACAGATTTCAAGAGTAAGTGAATGATCGTGTTCTTTAATTGGGGCTCGGAAGCAGTCAGAAGTGAACATCTATCCTACATTGGATATAAATTCTCTATTTGATAATGCCTCCTAGACCTACTCCTGATAGTGGTGTCAGTTTATGGGTAAGTGCAGATGTGCAACATAGCTTACCCTGTTCAGAGAAAGGATCACGATAAAACCTGGTTGCAATTCCCATCTTGCTGCATGTCCCATAATCAAATCAACGGGCACAATATCACAATTGTCGTAGAAATGGGAAGACACTGTTCTAGCATCAAACCCTTGTGCACCAAATTGTATGAACGGATCTGAACGACCGACGAGCGGTTTGCTGCGTGCGATGGCCAGCTTTATCTTCTCTTCATGCTCGAATATGTGCTGAATTTGACCTGCAACCCATTCACTGTGCGTACGTGAGTCCTGATCGAGGTGGTAACAAACATAGCTATTTCCAACGGCAACGAGGCTGGGAATGCCATAGAATCCTTTAACACCTGGTATTTGAGAATAGGATTTCGGATGGCTTGTTCCTACCTCTCTTGCAAGCTTCCTGGGAAGCTGAGCGGATTTCAATAATTTGAATCCTGAATCCGATCCTGAGTGCTGCGAGTCGTTTGCTTGCTGGACGAATTCCGCTGTGACCTGAGGCGTGTCCTCAACATCAGTTTGCTGCAATGTCTCATCACGCTTGTCATATCCATAAGCTTTGTTGAGTAGGTCTCTGCAAAACTTGAGAAGCTCGGGACAATCAGGTCTTGTCAACCAGCGACGGAAGGCAGCACCCCTGTAGAATGATTGCAGAAGAGTCCACTCTAATTGACCTACAAACAAAATCAGTCAGCTCATACAAGTAGACAGTCTACTCCGAGTCACTCACCGATCTTGTGATTGGTCGGGATTCTTTGCAGTCTTCTGATTAAAGTTTCAAAGGGAAAACCCCACCAATTACAAACAGTTGAAAAGGATTCCATAAAGTCGTAGATGTGAAACGCTAGGTGATGTGAAGGGATGACAAAGCCAGGGAATATCTGTTTCAAACCTTGAAGATGTTTCCTCAAAAGCGTTCGAAATAAATGGCGGCGTTCTGGCGACAAACTATTTCGAGTCATGAGAATGGAAGCGCAGGTCAAATGCATAGAAGTTTCGAGTACTGCGGTCATGTCTCCTGCATTATGCGCTGCGACAGGAGAGTCTCTACTCCACAGACTAATCAAAGTCAAAGGGAGATGGATCGCGAATAAGACCCGCCAGTGATCCGCCTTTAAATTCCTGCTCGTTGAAGGCCCACTTCAGATGGTGGCCAAGTGATCCAGGAAGGAACGATGATATCTTGTATTGATTGTTGAATTCTTTGCAGAACGTAGTGCGATTCAATGTCAACGTGTTGTAGAGGTTGCATAGGTTTGGTGAGACGCTATTGAATATGTGTAACCATGATCATGAATAGTGAAACAGAGGATAACGTACCCATTGAATCAATTCTTCTACAAGTTGAGCCTTCACAAATTTTCCTGCTGGAAGGCGACCGAGGTCAGCACAGACGAAAACCAATGCCATGACAGTCATTCTATTGAGATTTGCCCTTAGATTTTGAGTAGCGCCGTCCAATAGCGGTTGGGTTAGATAACGATGCATGTGTCCGATGTCGTGCGCATTGTGCGAATTCAAGTTTCTCGTTATCTCAGCTAGCAACTCGAAGCGGCTCTTTGAACCTGGTGTATGCAAAGGGTCCATGAGTTGGTTCTCGTGGATGTCATGTAGTTGGATCCAAGGAACCAGAGGCCGAGGTTTGTCTTTCGGTATGA
>MU795700.1:0-12954 GCA_027886305.1 Lentinula aff. lateritia
TGGTAGATCTCAGTATACCAAGTGCCTGTTAAGATCATGTATACCGGCAAGCCGTGCCAAGGGCCGATCAGTAACTAAGGGCGGAAGCTTTGATGAGACAGTGGTGAAGTTATTAACAACACCGCCATTACGCCGCTAGTCCCCAGAGATCAAGAGTAGAGAAAGAAAGAACCAGGAGCAGCCAAGCCAACATGGCGGTAACGCTGACGACAAGGAGCGAACCAAAGAACGTCGAAGTCCTAAGGTAGAAACAGAGAGTATCAAGGGCGATACAAGTTGTCTGAGCTGAAGAGAGCAATCTGAGTTGATAATTAAACTGAGGAACTAAAGTACAGTACAGGAGTATTTATATCAACTACATGGCAGCTTGGAGCGAAGCGCCAGACTAACTAATAGAGGCTGTACGTTTAGTATTGTCAGGGTAAGGAATAAAACCATAAAACTAGACAAAGGCAAAAGGGAATGTGTAGCAAGAAAGAACAATAAGTCCCAGATCTTCGGAAAGCCAACACCGGCGGTAGGCGCTGAGCATGGTCTTGACAGTATCCCCCTCTTAGGCTTGAGCCCTCAAAAGCTAATATGACCAGAATTAATCCTATCAGCAAGTTATCAGATATTGGAAGAACCAAATCTTGTTGAGTCCCCGTAAGCCGACCACAATTTGAAGGAAAATTTTGTCTGGTCCGTGCGCAGTCTTATTGGTATAAGAATAGGCGGTTTTTACCTTGAAACCCATCTTCAAAACTTCCCAAGTCCCTCAATGTCTACTAGTTGCACCACCACCCAAAACACCACCACCGTTGGTTCCATCCCACTCACCGGTGGAACTGACAATCAACCTTCGGCCCCGGTTCACCCGATGACGCCGAGCACTTCAGACAAGGAGCGCGAGTTGGAGCTGGAGATGGAGCGTAACCGGGAGAGAATGAGGAGGTTGAAGGAGAAGAGGAAAGCCAAAGAAAAGGTGGAGGAGGAGGCAGCTAGGCGGGCTGCAGAAGAGGAAAGGAAGAAGCAGGAAGCTGCTGCTCGGGCCATACAGGCCAGAAAATTAGAGGAGGAAGCAGCGGAGAAAAGACGGAGAGTAGCAGCAGCAGCAGCAGCGGCGCGAAGTCATTGGGGGCCCTCACCTGGTGAGGCGACTACCTCTCCTCATTGAGTGAAGGTAGAAGTCCCTCGTTTGGTAAAAAAGGGAAAAGCTCCGCAGAAGGCCAAGGTATATACTTCAGTTGCCTGGTTGAGGCACACACTTACTTTAAACCACTAGGCTAGCGAAGGGGATTCGGATGATGGCGACGACAGCGACAATGGCAACAATGGCGATGAAGACAAAGACAAAAAGGAACCTTGCGAATGATGCAAGGTGAAGAAAATCCCTTGCCTCCAGCAGGCCGGCAAGCGGAGTAGTATCATTTGTAAGCCCTGTCATGATGCCAAAGTACGATGTTCGTACTCTAACTGGCCACCAACGGTGAAGAAGGAAGGGGTTTTTAACCTGTCCGGTGAGCGACTGGCTGTATTGGAGAGCCAGATGGCTCAATTACTCACTGATAACTGGCAGCTTCAAGAAGCCTAAGTCAGGGCCAATACATACGATCATCATATCATCAAAAAACTTGACTGGCTGATGAGGGATGCTGCGAGGAGGAGGGAGTTGTCACCAGAAGCACCGGTCGCCGGACCGTCGGAGTTGCCGAAGAAGAGGAGGCGGGTTGTCAATAGTGAAGAGGAGCAGGAAAAGGAGAGAGATCAAGGTGAAGAAGGAGAAGAGGAGGAGGAAAGCAAACCAACACTGAAGAAGGCCCAGTCGGAGAAAGGAAAGAAGAGGGAGGAGTAGAGTAGAGTAGAATAATGAACATCGGAGCTTTGGCCTGTCAGCCTTTTTCTTGTAATTTTTTGAACCTGTATATACGAGAAATTTTATGAAGTATTATCTTGGAAGACAATCGGGCCGCAGGGCGGCGAAAGAAGTAGTTAGTTAGAAGTATAAATAGATTAAGTGTAAGTGAAAGTGAATGAACAAGTAATTAGTAATGTAGCGTGAAAGTGAACAAATAGGAAGAAGAGAGTAAACAATATAAGGGAGAGGATAAACACTCAATTTACTATCATTGTGTTTACCCTCTAAACGCACAAAGTAAACTTCGGCAGAGCATGGCGAAATCGTTGTGAAAGAATTATAATGTTTTCAAGGTCCAGGTTTGTGAGGATAGCGAGCGTGAAATGCCGGTACCAATTCATCAGCGTGTAGTTCATCAGCAGCAACCCAAGAGAATTCATCATTGGTACCTTCGTAACCAGCCCACCAAATATAATACCGAAGGGGACAACGTTTATACCTTTTGTCCAGCTTAGAGTCGAGGATTTTGGCAACGTTGTACTCCTCCTCACCATCAACTTCAATTGGAGGTGGAGGAGACTGGGTGCGATTTGGGAACGGATTCGGGGAAACTGGCTCCAGGTGTGAAACATGGAAAACCGGGTAGATGCGGCGAAGATAGTCCAGGAGCTTGAGTCCGTAAGACAAAGTACCAGGTCGACTGATGACCTTGAGAGGACCAAGATATTTTTCAGAGAATTTTTCAGTAGGATGAGTAGATTGAATATGCTTAGCCAGGACAAATACTTCGGAGCCGATTGGGAACTCCGGGTGCGAGATTCTTTTCCTGTCAGCTTGTTCCTTGTAACGAGATTGAGCTGGAAGGATTTCTTGTCGAAGGAAGACATGGAGCTCATCGAGGTTGATGACGAAGTCCCTGGCTGGGTCAGACTTCATATCGACCTCAGGCCAAACGGTAATATTGGGGTGGTATCCTTTGTTGGCGAAGAAAGGCGTAATACCAGTGGAGGCATTCGGCGCATTGTTGTAGGCGAACTCAGCAACCGGTAATAAGTGAGACCAGTCATCTTGTTGGTAGGAGCAGTAGATCCTGATGTACTGTTCCAGAGTCTGGTTGACATGCTCAGTCTGCTCATCGGCTTCTGGATGATATCCGGAGGTATAATGAAGTTCCATAGAGAGCACTTTGCCGAGAGCCCGGAAAAATGCGGAAACAAATTTGGAACCACAATCAGAAGCAACATGATTAGGTACACCATGCTTAGAAAAGACGTGAATAACAAAAAGCTCAGCTAGTTGTTCAGAAGTGATGGTATCGAAAGTTGGAATGAAGATGGATTGTTTTGAGGCTTGATCCATGACGACTAGGATTGCTGTATAGCCATTCGACATTGGCAGTTGCTCAATGAAGTCCATGGAGATTGAATCCCATGGTCGGACCGGAACCGGCAGTGGTTTCAGCAAGCCATAGGTCCGATGACAGCGAGGCTTGTTGCGACCACAAATAGTACAAGAGGTAACATAGTCATGTACGGAGTCTCTGACCTTGGGCCAAGTATACTGACAACCTACAGCTTCTAGTATGCAGTTCTGGCCGAAATGGCCCGAGAGTGGGTGGTTGTGGAAATAGCGGAGGTGTGAAATTCATGCCCAACCACTAACACAAAATCCAACTGAGCCAAAAGGCTACTATGACAGGATAATTGTCAGAGGTGGTTGGAACTATATATACCACATGTATTAAGACCTCTCCGCATGATCTTAACAGGAGGACTTGAAGGCAAAGATTGCCGTGGTTCGGGACATAAATGCAGTCATCTAGGCGTAATAAACTATCACTACCTAAGCTCCAACACTCATTGGAAGGATCCTTGGCAAGTGTCAAACCAACAACGGAGCTCGGGTCGGCCAGAAGGGTGAGAATAATAGCCTGGTGTAGGGCTTCGATATCCATAATGATCGAAGCTCGTAGTGCCAGGCCTTCTAGGAAAGTAGCTCAAAGAGACGCAGTGAGTTGTTCATTAGTGAAAATAGGATGGAAGTTGTGAGGGTTCACTTGGGCGTAGCCGATATCCCCCTCTTTAGGGTAGACATCCCAGTGTCTAGTTATTGAGTCGGGTTTTTCGCCGAGTTTTCCCGGCTGGAAGCGAATGACCATATTAAATTGATGTAAAAATTCTGACCATTGGACCTGTCGGCGAGTGAGAACCTTGGTAGTAGAGAAATACTCAAGATTTTTGTGATGGGTGATAACGTCGACCGGATCACCTGAGCCTTCCAGATAATGACACCAAGCTTTAAAGGCCTTAAAAATGGCCAGTAGCTTTTTGTCGTGAGTATCGTAGTTGAGTTGAGCAGCGTGAAGCATCCTGGAAAGGAAGGCTAGAGGATGAATTTCACCGTCAGCATATTGGATGGAAAGAATCGCCGCAATGGCGTAGTCGGAAGCATCAGTTTCGACGATAAGTGGGCGGTTCGGCTCCCAATGGGCCAGTATCGGCACAGAAGTAAAGGCGAGTTTGAGATTTTCGAAGGCTTCCTGACAGCTGCTATCCCAGATCCAAGGCGTACCTTTCCAGGCAAGCCAAGTCATCGGCACAACGATATTGTCATGCCTTGGCTACAACCAGGACAGCCCCAGTACCAGCCACGTGCTCTCACACTTCCGATCCATCTCGGCACCTCCCCAAGACATTACCACTACTCCCCCGTTTGCCATTAAACCAGACATCCTGACGACTTCCCCCACACGCATAACTCCCCTGGCACGCGTAAGAAACCCTCCTACCACCAACCCCATTAAGTACTAATCTCGATTACCTGCCTCATGTCCCCTGATGTTCCCTTGTTCACTTCCTGTACCTATTTAAGTAGCTCCGCGACGTCCCCAAGCCCCAGCTTGGTATATTTTGAATACACACCCTTTTGCATAGGTCCAGTCCCTGTCCCTTTGTACCTGCTAACTATATGGATTTCTCTCACTTTTTGTTTCTTTATCTCTGTTTCTCTACTACTATCTTGTCTCTACGGTTGTCTAAACGATCCAATACACGCTTTTACCTCACGTCTAAGCAATCTGAGTGAATCTTCGAGCTCCCTCAACCAATACTAAAGCTCCCTAAACATCTATCGTTTTGGTGAGCCAACCTCCCCCAAACCTCCTTAAGCTCCCCAAGTGCTCCACGGGCTCAGGGACCTTGATCTAGCTAATGTCGAAGCTATCCCCTACGTCGAACTATGTACCGCTTCTCCATTACTACCTCCAATGCTTGAGCACATCCGCCTCTACCTCCAATGCTTGAGGACATCCGCCTCTACCTCCACTTCCCAGGACCTTCTTCCCGGGCTTACACCCCATCGGGAGCTCTTACGTCCGGAACTCACTACATCTACGATCTATCACGATCCTGTACTGTCAATCCTATTTACTACAACTTGTACAATGTAACCGTCCGACGTTCCCTAGCTCCTAGCAACCTTTAGCCCTTTAACATCCTAGGGACCTCCCCGGACCTCCTAGGAACCTCTTCGAAGGTCAACCCTTTCAATCCAAACTACTCATAGGTCATTCCCGTCCTCGGTCGCGGTTCCCGTAGCTCCCATTCGAGCTCCAGCTTGCTCCTAGCACGCTACAACATAAATCCCTTATACCAAAACCTACCCTAAGACCTATTCTAACCCAGGTCTTACATTATACCAAGCTCTCCCGTCACCGAATGGACTCGTCGCGACGGAATGTCTGCGACGTCAATGAAATGACCTTCTAGTTCCAAACTCGAATCGAAAAAACAAAAGAGCGCCTTATCTCGTGGAAACGCGACACCAGCTCAAAAGTCAAATCAGGCTGCCAGTTCTACTGCCATCACGGTGGTAGCTGGTCAACGCCTGATGTCTATCCCAGAACAGTTGTTCAGGGATGAACCCTCTAGCAACGTAAGGACACCCGAGGGGCGTCAACCTGCGGCTCAGGAACCCCCTCCAGTGGACCCTGGGATGGGACCACCACAACGGAGGTATACCTCCATGGGTTATGCCCAACCTGCCAGTAGTCCGATGGGAGGTTTCGCCTATTCTCCTACCTGGGGAACGAGAGGACCTCCCCCTGGACCGGTACCGCAGCTAGATATGGAATCAGCTTCAAACGCAGGTGGAAGAGTCAGCGGCCAAGTAGCTGCTATAGAAAGAAAACAAGGGGAGAATGCGGACCCTCTTACAGTACGGCAACAGGAGAAACTTCCGGAGAGGAGGGTATCGCCCGCAGCATCTGAACAGTCTCGGGCGTCATCCAGGAGGTTACCGACTCCTCCCGTACAATCCCTTAACCCTCCCAGACGAGGAAGTTCACTCTCCAATCTCCTGAAGAGTCCAGCTATGAATATGCCCAACTGGGAGCGTACTCATGCAATACATCATAGTAGGACCAACTTCCCAGTGCAACCATTGTCGGAGATGATATTGCGACTGGAAGACGTCATTAGAATCCAGGAGTGCATCCCGGAGGACGTAGCTATGGTCTTACGGGAGGTCCTGGAGTCGATGGGGATCGAAACATTGGGAGATGGTCTCGAATTTTCAGACCTACGAGTACAGTTCCTAACAGTGGGAACTCAACTGGAAATAGACCTCCCAGAGAAGGCTCAACAATGGCTGATGACGCCGATGAACAGGTCAGACTTCCTTTGGCTATACAACGTTCTATTGGACCCGGAGTGGATGTTAGAATTGTTAGAAGCAGAGGCTCGTTACGGATGATCATTCAGAAATTCGAGGGGAATACTTCCCCTCCTTCCTCATACCCACAGAAGAGAGAAGGAGTTCTGCGGAGAAGCGGGGCTACAAATACTGTACTGAGCATCTAACTACAGATCAGGAGCCGTACGATTCGAGCCCCCCCCTTTGAGGGTTAATATTCCGAACTACCAGGCCATCCAAATACTTCGAAACGCAAATCTAATGGCGGCAGCAGCTAAAATCGATGAAGAAAGCAACGAGGATGTCAATGCAATCGCTGCAAAAAATCATAGATGAAGGAGATACACCACGGCACACCTCCTTGCCCCAGTGGAGTCAATGCCCGATCAGGATAGTCCTGTCCGGGTTTGTAGCAGACAGATGGTGTAGACGTACACGCCCATGAGGCACATGCACCAACTTCTGGTGAGGAATGAGGAGTCGGAAGCGATGTTGTGCTCCCAGGAGACCCGACACCGGGCCTTACTAGCAGAATCAGATACTCTGATGCTGTCGGAGGAACTTTCAGGATCAAATCTAGAAAGGGCCTTGGAATTCCATCGTAGACTGGTCGCGGATAATCGGGGAACCTCGTATATGGTTCAATGTGAACCAGAAAGTGCAGGGGAGGTTTCCCTAGAGCAATATGACCAGAAAAGGCAGTTCCGAAGCTCTGATGGTCGTTTTGCAGCACGCAAACATTCATCGCCCAGGAATAACGAGGTTCCTGGACCCGATAACCCCGGTAATACGGCCACAAGGAGCCCTCAGTTACAATCAGGGACCTCCCCCACTGTGCATGCCTTAGCACATAACCCGACTCCTCCCCCCAGAGTTAATCTGCAGACAAAACCAGTCACGCCAGTCTCAACGCAGTGATATCAGTTTGGCGAAGTAAGGATGGATGGCGAACAACATTCATCACGGATCTCCGGACACGATCTGACAGCTCGGCTGGTCCCCAACCCTGTACACGTTCCTCCAAGATTGAGCAATCCATCAGTCATACCCTATGAAGGGTTGGTATCGATGCAGTCTCAGGCAGTGGGAGTGGAGAGTTGAAGGGGGCCGAATCAACAAAGAATGTTGGCAGTTCACGAAGAGGCAATACCTCCGCAGGGAGCTCCTTTCGGAACTTCCTTTGTGATGGGAACTCAGATGAACCGACCTGGCACGATTGTTGACCCGGCGCACTCTCAGGAGTCGGCAATAATGATCCAACAACAGGCTCGAGTCATTGAGATGCTCCAGGAGCAACTCCATGAGGTAAGGAAAGGGTTCGTAACGGAGGGGATACCGACTGGTGGACCGTTCTCCAAAACAGGAAATATGGCAGGATTATTCGAGCAAGCACCCATGGTAATGAGAGAGGACACGAGGGGGGGTCCCTCTCCTGTAGTTCCCCAGCCAAGAAGCTGGCAAGCTACGGAGCCAATATCCTTTACGTACTCCTATGGGAGTTAAGGAAGGGAACCCTCAGCTTAGGAAGGACAAACAGTCCCACTACCTGCCACCCCGAGTGTGGATAGACGACGTATTCAGGAGTGGGGGGCTCGCGTGCAAAGAGCAGAACTAGGGGAGTACGTCAGACCAGAGGGAGGAATGTACACATTGGAGGACGGTGGAATAGCCATAAGTGGAGGAGGCAAAGGAGGGTTTAACCTCCCTCATAGAGTACCTCCCCCACATCTCTCTAGTCACTCGAGAGATCGAGAACAACCTCTGAGCCGGGGGGGACGGGATCAAAGGGGACAGGAGGGAAGGATCGGGGTAGGGGCCCCACCTCCACCTCCTCCTCCGCCACCACCCACAGGGGGACCGGGTGATAACAATTCCAAAGGTTCCAATGAAGGGGAACACACCCAGTTGGGTAGGAATGATGGCAGGGGCAATGAAGACAGGAGGGAGCTTCCCACGGGAGCTCCTGAGGTACCCCCAACACGCTATGACCCAGACTAACCCTGGTACTACGATCCAAGACAAGGTTGGCACCGTAAAACAGCTCCTAGACCCTCCAACGAAGGACGGAATACGTGGGAGAGCAACAAGGAGAAAAATTGAATCACCATTGAGTTGAAACTCGACGTTGGTAAGATCAAGAGTTTCGCAGGTGACGATCGTTCTGCATGGAAGACGTGGGTTCTCAGTTTGGAGAGGATGTTTGGGGTACGTCTGTCATGCCTCGCCCCAAACGCGTAGTGCCCCCAAGTTCCTTAAACACAGTTCCCAAACTCCTTAACATAGTTCCCAACCTCCTCAACCTCCTTCCCTGGAACCCGGAGACCACTCTCAATGTCCCGTAAACCTCCTTACTGCTAGAACAACCTCCACAATCCCTAGTTCCCCTCAATCCAACTGAACAACGCCACTACAGGGTTCTGGAACCCAGTACATACGCCCATCATTCTGTCCTCATGTACTTAGAAACCCCATTTAGTGCTCGTTTCATACTATGTCCCTTTGTTAACTTCCCTATATGTATTTAAACAGCCCCGTAACGTCCAGAAGCCCAGCTTGGTATATTTTGAACACACACCCTTTACATAGGTCCAGTCCCTGTCCCTTTGTACCTGCTAACCATACGGATATCTCTTTACTCTCTGTTTCTTTATCTCTGTTTCTCGCTACTCTTGTCTACTGTCTCGACGATCGTCTATATGATCCAATACACGCTTTTACTTCATGTCTAAGCAATCCGAGTGAGTCTCCGAGCTCCCTCGAACAATACTAAAGCTCCCCAACGCCTAACACCTTGGTGAGCTAACCTCCCCAAAACCTCCTCGAGCTCCCCCATTGCTCCACAAGCTTCGGGATCTCGATCTAGGTAACGTCGAAGCTACTTCCTACGTCGAACTACATATCGCTTCTCCGTTACAACCTCCCACACTCGAGGACATCCACCCTCGAGCCCAGTCCCCGGGCGTATATCTTCTCAGGAGCTTAGACACTCCATACCCATTTCCAATACGACCTATTCGATCCTACGTTGACGTTCTAGCGAGTACAACTCCTACTATGCAATACTACTAGGTTCCGTACGTCTACCTTCCCTACCTATGCCTTAGGGACCTCTCTGGACCTTATAGGGACCTCCTCAAGGGTCACATCTCTCCGTCCTATCCACTACTAGGTCATTCCTGTCCTCGGTCGCGGTTCCTGTAGCTCTCTTCGAGCTCCAGCCTGCTCCTAGCACGCTAGAACGTAAACCTCCCATACCAAACCTACCCTAAAGACCTATCCTGACCCAGGTCTTACAACGTCCTACTATCTATGCTCAAGAAAAGGACAAATGCGCTTTGGCCGCCAGTCACCTCACTGGCGCAGCACTCTCCCACTTCGATACGTTGAATCGGCAACAACTGAAGGGGGAGTACACCTGCCTCGAGGACTGGACAGAGTTTAAATGGGAGTTTGGTTCCAAATTCGGACCCATCGACGAAGCAAACAAGGCAAGGAGGAGGCTGGCTTGGATGAAGCAAATGCCTGAGGAAAGCTTCGCAAATTTCTTCATCCGCTTCAATGAATATGCTTCTCTGACTGGGTTTAACGACGAGGCCCTGGTGACATACCTTAAGAAAGGAGTAGCTCCCTGGCTGCCTTTACAGGTTGTTACTGGAAGGGAAGAACCTCGATCCTACGAGGAATGGACTCGAGGGTTCACGAAGCTGGATGGAGCTGTACGCGCGCAAGCGGAGAGTTTGAGAAACCTCCATGGCGAAAAAACACTGCAAGGATGGCTGAGTCATTTCCCCGGGTTGGAGCTAGCACCCGAAGCGCCTTATAAGTCCCCCTTGCGTAGGGAACGAGATCCAGCTGACGTCTGGACCTCTAATCCAAAACCAACTATGGCAGAGAGGTTCCAAAACAGGTCCAACTGGAAAGAGGGATGATAAAGGGCTTCTGCAGCTTGGGGGGATTAGGGAAACTACGAGAACAAAAATCGAGGAGAAGAAGAAGACTGCTGCCACTGCAGGGACGGAGGAGAATGGACCGAAGCGGTTCTTCGGGCAGGAGTTACTGATACTGGGAGGAAATGGACTCCCGAAGAAAGAGGAAATGGACTTCCGAAGAAAGAGCGGAGAAGTGGAGAAGACACAGACAAGAGCTCTGCATGCGTTGTGGACGAAAAGAGCACTGGGCAAAGGACTGTCCTAACCCAGAATCACTGGAATGACCAGTGGAGGATCAAGAAAGCTCAGAGAGAGCTTCGAAGGCCGATTCAACTCGAGGAAGAGGGACGGCCAACCAAGGGGGAGGTCGTAAGGATGATTCAACTTGTCCTTTAGAACGAATTCGTGCCGGAATCGTAGTGGAGGAAAGGGAGGGAATGGACAACATCTGGAATGTTCATATCCTAGACTCACCAAAATAAGGCGAGCAGGAACTGTTGGACGAAGTGGGAAATGGGAAGGGGGCTTCGAGGTAGATAAGGGCGAACTGCGAAGCCCCGCAACATCTTCGCCTACCACAATAAGAGCGGCACTCGCGGGGAGTCAGCCAGCTCGTCTCACATCCTGATCCTATAACTCCTTCATCATCCTTACACGCTTTCTGTTCTCCGACATTGATGAAGACAAAGAATACGCCACACTAGTGGATAGTGAAGCGACTAGATGCTTCATAGATAAAACCGTTGCTATGCGACACCCCGAAAACCTGGTTGACTTAACAAACAGCATCCCTTTGGAGCTGTTCGATGGGCAACCTACCTCCGCAGGATTAATAACTCAGGTCTACACTGACCAGATCAGCTTTGCGGATGGAACAATTCATAAGGTGGAGTTCCTAGTAACTCGCTTACACCCCACGGCTCCAATCGTGCTAGGGCTACCATGGCTATGCATGCACAACCCAGTAATCAACTGGAAGGAACTCTGTCTGACGTTCCAGGACCGAAATGTCCGAATCTCAGCAGCCCTTGCATCGGAAATTGTCCAACCAGGAGCCGAGGGAGGTACTGATGAGCTAGAAGGGGGGGTAAAAGAAAATACGCAAAGAAGCTCTCCAACAACCTCCTGAAGCTCCTCAGCAACCTCCAGCTCCTCTTAAAGCTCCAAAGACAAAGGTGAAGCTAGAGGAAGTGAAGGACGAGGAGTACGAGTCGAGACAACCGGGTCCACACGAGCTATTCCCCTCAGACAGAAACCTAGGGCCAGAGGATCCAATCCTTATGGGGATCAACGAATGGCTAGCGTTCGCGAGCGAAAGCACGGAACAAGAGGGGGAGGAAATCCTCCAAGCCGGACGATCTGCCATGGAGGCAGTAATCCCGCAACCAGCGAAGTATTCAGAGGAGGCCTATCAAAAGTGGAAGAATAGAGACACGGAACGATCCTCCTCCTGGCCTGGACCTAAGCAGAAAGTCAGGTGGAGAAAGAAGAGGAGGGAACATGGACCTTACCCCGATCTCCCCACCTTAGATATCGAAAGCCTGAACATACCCAAGATTCCGTCGAGGTCTGGTTTAACTCCCAAAGGTTCTATAAGGCCTAACAATTTCCGAAGGAAATAGCTCATAGCGGGTACCCATGTGGTGGAACGAAAATCGGATCCCACCATACAAGGGAAGCCCATCAGCTTAATAGGAGCTGCCGGGATGGATCATCTATTGAGGGAGGGAACCCCAGTGTTTTTCCTTCATATATCACCCACAAAGGAGGAGTCCCCTAGCAAAGAAATGCTCCGGGTGAGTGATAGCAGCTTCCCAGAGGAGGTGAAACAACCAAAGGATTCTGAGAATGGAAACCCTAATCCGGGGCAAGGGGAGGTCATCCAGGAACTTGATGAAGAGATTTTGAAACGCCAGGAGACGGAGGAGTTAAAGAAATCCATTCCCGTTCAATACCAGGACTACCTGGACGTATTCTCACCAGGAAAAGCAAGGACGCTACCTCCGCACCGACCTTACGATATCAAAATCGAAACGGAAGGGGATGCGATACCTCCTATAGGGAAGCTCTACAACATGTCTGAGAAGGAGCTGAAATCTCTTAAGGAGTACATCGACGAGATGTTGGGGAAAGGGTTTATACAATCCTCCAGTTCCCCCACGGGAGCCCCCGTCTTGTTTGCCAAGAAGAAGGTACCCTATGGCTCTGCGTCAACTATCGAGCTCTGAACAAGATCACAAAGAAGAATAGGTATCCTCTCCCCCTGATAGGTACCTTAGTGGATCAGCTGCAGAAGGCGAAGATCTTCACAAAGATCGACCTCCATGCAGGGTACAATAACGTCAGGGTAGCCCAGGGACACGAGTGGAAGACTGCATTCTGAACTCGGTATGGGTCATTCGAGTACCTGGTAATGCCTTTTGGGCTCACAAATGCCCCCTCCGCGTTTCAATTCTTCATGAATGAGATCTTTCATGATATGGTGGACGTTTGTGT
>MU795701.1:0-12945 GCA_027886305.1 Lentinula aff. lateritia
GGGAGGAGCTAAGTAGCAGCCAAGTCGGAGCGGCGGTATTGCCGGTGACGAGGAGCGAGCCAAAGAACTTATAAGTCCAAAGGCTATAGAGAGAGAGAGTACTTCAACGCAATGAGCCTGAAGACTTAGAAGAGCACAGAGTGAAAGAGGGAATCTAAGTTGATAATTAAACTGAGGAACTACAGTAGCGTACAAGCAGTATTTATATCTACGCAGCGGCGCAGCGGTGCGGAGCGCCAGACTAGCTACTAGGAGTTATACATGTAGTCCTGCAGGGTAAAGTGTAAGACAATAAGAAGGGACTAGAATGAATGGGTATGTGTAGCGAGAAAGAACAATAAGGAGAGATTACAATAAAACAGTGGATCTTCGGGATACCGAGCGGCGAAGTGGAGGCCCGAGGCATGGGCTTGACAGATTCATCGTAGGAATATGTAAAAGTGCCGGTGGAGCTGCAGGTTCTTGGATATCGAAAGAAGATGAAATCGTCCACCCACTTGAGCAGTGCCTCAACCCCTCGATGGAGGAGGATTTTTACCATAGTGTCTGCAACGTGCCCCCAAATACCTGGGGCGGAACGCTCGCCAAAGTTCAACATGAGGTCTAGATGAATAAGTCCGTCGAGGAATAGACAGACGAGGTGTCGCACGGAAGGGTGAATTGGTATGTTGCGGAACGCTGCGTCGACATCAAAGATGGCAACCTGAGTGCCTTCTGGCGCCTCGGCGACTAATAAATAACAATCAGTAAATGTTCCCCAGTCGCAAGGGAAATCATCAGCATCTATGAGAGAATTGATGGAGATTATTGCTGGATCAATGACTTTAGAGGGGTTTGGATCAACGGTAATTGGAGTTGGTGTCGCGTCGGGAGGTGGTTGGATGAACTTTGCTTTAGGAAAGGAATGATTGATGATGATGCGAAATTTGCCCAGCCTCTGCTCGAGCACTGCCATAGGGGCAGTACGAAAATTACCCAAAATTTGTTGAGCTTCCTCTGGCGACATCCCTGCTGAGATACGTCCCAGAGCGATCTCTTCCTTGAATTTTGCTCTAACAATGTCTGCTTCGGCGTCAGTGCGGAAATGGTTGGGAGGGGTGAAGGTGTATTCCACCTCGTACCCATCTGCCCCTATTCGAAAACCTTCTCGGAGGCCTTTCGGAACCTCCTGGAACTCCTGGAGTACACCTGCTTCATCGAGAAGTCGTGACCACGCGTCTGGCTTTAAACGCGTGGTGAAGGTGATCTCCCTATTGGACGTGGTGTTGAGCGCCGTGGGCGGCGTCTCCGCAATTTCCACATATGTGCTTATAGTGGCAGACAGTTCGGGAACAGCCGTTTCGTCGATTGAAGGAGGCACAGATGATTTCCCCATTTTCCTTCTTCTCCCACCAGTTGCGACCATTGCTGTCCTTTCGGATGATGTCAGTAGGTTTGGCAACGTGTTGTGCCGAAGAATGAGCACCGTCGCCACAGATACATTGAGTGTCCTGGGAGGAGGAGGTGGAGGTGGTGGAGTCACGAAAGGAGGGGTTCGCTTTACCCTTGCCATTAGGAGGTTGGGAAGATTCAAAGGTGTAGTAGGCCAAGAGCCAGTCACTCTTGCTCCGGACACCGCGTTCTATGCGAGACCAGCGGGGTTCGTTGAAGACGAACGGGACTCCTCGCTGTTTTGGATTGTTCTTCCAGTCAAATAGTACCTGCTCTGTGTAAATGAGGTAGGCAGGGAAACATTCCAAGTAGTCGTCGCGATTTGTCACCATTTGGAAGGTTTTGCGCACAAACTCTGCGAGGGCCATTGCATGATCTGAACCAGTTCGCCCATGCGACTTGTCGGTGATGAGAAAGGCTTCTAGTGCTTTGGGCATGGTTTTGGCAATCTCGCCAAAGTCGTCCGTGGATACGCGAGCTAGATCGAAATGGGATAAGTCCTTGGATTTTATCCGAAGGTCCGAACCTGATAGGGAGACAGTGTTGTCGGAGCGACGCCGGTTGGCTGGTGCACTGCACACCATCTTTGGATTGAAGTAGGCTAAGGAGATGTGTTCCGGCCAGCCTTTCCTCAAGGCTGTGATGACTTCAGGAAGTATCCGCACTGTCTGAGCAACAGCCAACGTTGGGTCTTGTTCCCTGGGATCAGGAAGTGCTACTGCGGGACTGCCAGCTCGACGGTCCGCGGGTGAGTGTGAGCGAGAACGGTATCTCCTGTGTGAAGGTGAGTGGGAACGACTACGCCTCCGTGAGTGATGCGGGGCAGGAGACCGCGAACGTGTCAGATGGTGGACAGGGGACTGCTCCCGCCATTGAAGCCGACCCGACCTATCCAAAAGGTGAGGTGCGTAGGGACCGGACTGACAGAGGGAGAGCGCTACGTGATTGGAGCGACGAACGGTCCTGAGAGCATGAGGAAGTTGGTCCGGCGACTGGAAGGCAGGAAGGAGAGAGGCGACTGATTGTGGTGAATGGCTGACAGAGCGAGTGCGTTGACGATTGTGGGGCGGGGCTCCATCGGGAGAGCGACTGGCCCTCCTTGAGCGGGTAGGGTTGCCCGACAGCAAGCGGGAGATGGCCATGTCCTCCAGTGATCTGCCATGATGACTTTCCACAGGTTCCAGTCCTGAGGCAGGCCTGTTGCAATGTCCTGGAGCTGGGTTAGTAAACCCAGCGAGGGCCAAATGCAAAATGTAGTACATACCATCCGAATTCCTGGGGCGAGGCGACGCAACCACAGCAGGGTACCGAGGTACGGAATTCAGAAGGTCTAGGCTGTAGTTAGCAAAGGTGCCCCGTGCTCAGGCGAGAGCACGTACCTTGGATACGCATTGAGGTATTCCCTGCATGGGAAACCCGTGGCGTGCTAGTTACCACCGGTGACAGCAGGCGTCGGAGGGGGTTGGTAAAATCGATATGACCAGGCGAGGTCTGAGCAGGGAGGCGGTGGCGCGCAGCCTGGTGGCTAGCTTGAGAAGGGCCCGGTAGCCTGATAGTCAAACGGGGAAGACCCACCCGCTCTGTTGAACGCCTGGATGGGGAGTCCATGTGTCCGAGAGAGGGGGCGAGGTCAACTCCATCCAACTGGCCTGCGCGGCGGGATCTCAGGGGAGGAGAAGGCAGGTCCTGGTCCAGGAGCTTGTCCTCCTCCGGGATGTTGTTGAGTGCTGAGGGATCGAGGGTGGAAGGAACAGCCCTTGACCTGGACATCGCGCGTGTAACGCGAGGTTGGCCGCGGGAAGGAACGGGAGGGTGAGCTTGTTGTTTACCCCTGCTAGGCCCCGCCATATTGGATGCGAAGTCGGGAGAAGAGGCGCGATTCTGGTCGGGAGAGCTAAACATGGCTATATGCGACGCGTAAGAGGGGATCAGAAAAGCGAGAGGAGTAAAATTGGATAAGCGAGACAATGAGAGCACACAGAAATAGGGTGGCACAAAAAGGAAGAAATATAATTTCTGTGTTCTGGTAGTTGCGCTCACTGGTGTGAGCGAAGTGGTCGTACAGAAGAAAGAGGCGGCCAGCTAGCACAGCCACCGGAGCCGTCACGAAAACACTGATTCGGCTTCTACCGATCGCTGAATCTTTGACTTCTACAAGTCAAATGAGTATAATTTGGCTATATTCCAATGTTAACTACAAGCTCTGAAAAAATTTTAAGAATTTGTACTTTTTACAGTTGATCGGGTGATGAGAAGTGCCTGTTGGCACTGTAGTGATGACAAGACCTTGCCTGCAGGTCAATGACTATAGAGGTAATGAGGTCAGAAATAGACCAGAAAGTGACCCAGTATTAAAATCATGTATACCGTAAAGCCGTGCCAAGGGCCATTCAGTACTGGAGTGCAGAAGGTCAAGTGGGACAGTAGTGAAGTTATTAACAACACCACCATTACACCACTAGTCTCCAGAGAGTAGGGTCAGAGGTAGGGTATGAGTAGCAGCCAGACCGAGCTTGACGGTGAAGCTGACAATAAGGAGTGAACCGAAGAACTTATAAGTTCTAAGGTTGAGACAGAGATGCTCAAGGTATAAGCCTTAAGACTTCAGAAGACAGAGAGAATGATCTAAGGTGATCTAAGTCAATAATTAAACTGAGGAACTAAAGTACAGTACAGGAGTATTTATACTAACTAATTGGCAAACCAGGGCAATGCACCAGAATAACTAATAGAGTGTTAAGATCATGCACACCGTGTAACCATGCCAGAGGCTACAAGGTGTCTAAGTGCAGAGGGTCGAGTGGGACAGTAGTGAAGTTATTAACAACACCGCCGTTACGCTGTTAGTCCGGAGATCAAGAATAGAGAAGGGAGGAACTAGGAGCAGCCAAGTCGGGGCGGCGGTATCGCCGACGATGGGGAGCGAACCAAAGAACTTATAAGTCCTAAGGTCAGAGTGAGAAGTACTTTGAGGCGACGAGCCAGAAGACTTATAGACAAGAGAGGATCAACTCAGTTGAAGGGTGATCTAAGTTGATCATTAAACTGAGGAACTACAGTATCGTACAGGCAGTATTTATATCTACGGATCGGCGCATTGGTGCGGAGCGCTAGACTAACTACTAGGAGCTATATGAGTAGTACCTGCAGGGTAGAGAAAAAGACAAAAAGGAGAGACTAGAATGAAAGGGTATGTGTAGCGAGAAAGAACAATAAGGATGAGATTACAATAAACGGTAAATCTCGGAATACCAAGCAGCAGAATGGGGCCCCGAGGCATGGGCTTGACATAGAGGCTGTATGTTTAGCACTGTCAGGGTAAGGAATAAGACAATAAAGGTAGACTAGGTAGAATGGGAATGTGTAGCAACAATAAGATAAAGATTACAATAAGACCAGGATCTTTGGACGACAGCTGACACTGGCGAGAGGCGCTGAGCATGGTCTTGACACCCAGAACAAATCCGAGGTCCAGAACAAATCCGAGGTCCAGAACAAATCCGAGGTCCAGAACTGAGTATTGGCCTGTTGTGAAATTCATGCTCAACCACTAACACAAAATCCAACTGAGCCAAAAGGCTACTATGACAGGATAATTGTCATAGGTGGTTGGGACTATATATACCACATGTATTAAGACCTCTCCGCATGATCTTAACACCTGTAGTGCACACTGGGAGTGGGATGTCAATGAAGCTATTAACAACATCCTTCACACACTGTTGGTGTCCCCGGGAATATAATGGCAAGAGTACAATGTTGGGATGAGCAGTCTAAATGGGGGTCCCTGCGATCCGGGAGTCCGGAACAGCTTGGAAGCAAAGGGTGAAGAAGATATTGAAGAGTGGGATAAGGTGCATCTGCAAAACCTGGATGTTTGCGAGAGCAAGGATACTAGCTGGAGAGTGCTTTCCAGCACTGAAAGCACTCCAGCCATTTTTCGGTACTGCTGGGTGTGCTTTCCCAGCTGGACAGTGCTGTCAGCTGCTTTCAAGCTTTAAGCCAAAAATACAGGTTTTACAGATGTGGTACACTTGATTTCAACCTTGACTACAATGTACAAAGTATTCTAGCTTATATACATCCCAAATACAGTTACAAGACCTCAATGGAAGCTCGGAATAATAATAAAAGGAAATGTAAGTCACGAAGTTATTATTTTGAGATTTGGCCAGTCCGGAACACACCTGGGGTGAATTGCATACACATGACAGGTGAGTGCTGGAGGTAGGGTAGCATTGGGAGGGATGAGGAATGGAGTTTTATGGGGAAATGAAGGTCCAGAGTGAAAAAGATTCAGGGCATGACACAGAACATCTGCAAAACCTGTATTTTCAGGTAAGGGTCTGAAAGCAGTCGAGAGCACTTTCCAGCAGTGAAAGCACCCAGAGCATGTTGCTTTCAGTGCTTTCAGCACTGGGATCTGCTGGGATCTGCTCTCAGCCCTTAGCCGAATATCCAGGTTTTGCAGATGAAGGCATGACATGAACTTGTTATTATTTATCTCAGCTTTGCTTGCTCTCACTAACCACCTCTAGGATGAATATGCTTGAGTGAGATATACTATATTGTGTGAGAGGTTTTTCATGGGGATCTGTTGATTGTTTCTCTCTTGAATTCATGTAGAATCACAGAAGGGGAGCCCGCTGATGATGAGCAACAATGACTCAAATGTTCAGTTCAATGATGCATAAATAAGAGTACAGTTGGAAGTGATAAGCAAGAGATTTTCAGTGCCATCCTTCAAGTTTTAACATACGCCTCCGATCCAATCCTCCTCCTCCTCCTCTTCTTCTCTCAAATCTTCCCAACTTTCTTCCTGTCCCTCTTCGTTTGTATCATTCGAGTCAGTTACATCATCTTCAACACCTACACCTCTATAATGAAGCAAATTCGGGAATGGTCCATGAAGGTGCTGTTTGTAACCCAGAAAGTATAGGTAAATAGCAAAAACAACAACAACAAAGCAACGAGACAAAAAAAGGAAAATAAATCAGTCAAAAAAACCACAACAATACAAAACGAGTGTAGAAACTCACGAATCGATACATCCCCTGCATCCTCATCCTCATAAAGCATTTACCTTCCACCGTCTCTCTGTTCTCCTTATCGCTCCCCATCCAAGCCTCCCACAACACACGTCCCCTCCCTTCCCTCTCCTCTCTCCCAACAACTTCCCCAAAACACCCTCTCACCACCTCCCACCCGGTGCCATCATAGTGTAACTCCAAGACACGAATAAGCTGCTGCAAGTGATTATGAATCAGGGTATGGTAGAGCCGGGTGTATACCTCCTCGAGGGAGGGGGCGAGGATGCTGTGTCCTGCTAATGCGATTTCGGACTCGAATCGGGTTAACTTGTCGTCTGGATCCCCGGAATCCGAGGAGGGTGAAAGTGAAGAAAGGAGGGTAGCCTCGTGCACCCGGATTCCTCCGAAATCACGGATAACGAACCCGAGCAAGTCCCCTGTCGCCACATCGAAGCGCGCGAGACAGTTCTGGGGGTGGGCTTCGAAGGCGACGCCGTGGTGGATTGCGGGGGGGAGGAAGGCGCGGAAGAGGAGGGTGGTGTAGGTGGTGAGGAATGTGAGTTTCGTTTGTTTGGTGGGGAGGGGGAGGATTCGGAGGATTCGGAGTAGGGCAGGGTCAGAAGAGGAAGAGTGCCCGGTTTCTACTAGAGCCGTGCACACGATCAACCTCTCGCCAACGTTGGCTTCATATTCCACATCGTGTGCCTCACGCACGATTGCGGCGCAGAATTTCGCGATTTCGGGGTCGGGGTGGGTAGAGACGACGGAGGCGAGTTCTTTGGCGACGGTGAGGATGGAGGGGTCGATGGCTTTGATGGCGCTGCCCTGTTTGTTATCTGTACCCTCACCCGTTGCATTACCGTTGCCTGTAACGTTGCCTTTGGTATAACCAGATGTTATACGTGGAATAACGTGCTTGGAGAACCTTGGTCCAAGAAAGGCAGAAGCAGGGGAGATGGTGCGGATTGCAGAGGTGAGTTTGATTCCGACGCTGAGTTTGAGGGAGAGGGGAACTGAGGGACTGGAGGGGGAAGAGAACGAGAGCTGGGAAGGAGGGGAGAAGGAAGGAAGAATGACGGAACGGATACTCTGTTGAGCTTGAAGCGGGAGTTTGAATTGTTCAGGGTATATGAGTGCTTCGGGGAACTTTTCCTCTATATGAGGGATTTGGAGCTCGTGGATTGGGATAACGAAGTGGGAGGGGGGGATGGACATGTCACCTGTGGGTGTGAGGAATTCTTGGACTTGGTCGGACGCGGCCGCGGCGGCAGCTTCAGCAGCACACCGTCTCAGCGGCTCAGTGAGTTCCTCAAAGTCATATGTTATGTGCAAACTGGATTTCGGGAGGGCAATGAATCGGAGTTGAGGGTTATACAAATCATACGTATCGTCGTCGGTGATATCCCGCATCGGAGGGAGGAACATACGGGTTTTGTGCATTGGATGGGTTGGGTGGCCTTCGGTGATGGATTGTTCCCATTCGATGCTTGAAGAGGAAGGGAATGTTGGTGCTATGGGAGGATGGAGGTAGGAGTGTTCTGTATATACGATTGGCTTCGGTTGAAATAATATATGATGGTTGTTTAAACGTACGTTGCCATTCAACGGAACTTCGCAACTCTTCAGCAATGTCAATGATAGTGGACTGCTCGACTCCGGCAAAGCCCGATGCGAAATCGCGCCAGAGAACAAGAGGATCAGGGGATGATATGAGTGTTATTTGTTCAGTGGGGAATTGCCATCCGGAAGAGGAGGAGAGTGTGGATAGAATTGACTTGGATAAACTATCAGCCACTCCTCCTTCTGCTTCCCCAGAATCAGCCTGAACCTTCAGCGGAGCGACACGAATCATATCCATCGGATCCAGCAGGCCAATCTCCTGTCCCCGCAGATCCGTACCATCGTGTTTGAATACCGGAACGTGGGCGAGTAAAACTATTGCTAGGACATCGGATGATAATATATATGGTTCATTGAGGGGTCGTGGTGGTTGAGAGGATAAGGTGCCGGATAGGAGGACACAGAATCCTGTCATACCACCGGGACTTGGTGGAGTCGGGAGAGGAAACTTGTAGTACAGGGCTCTTGAGAGAGATTCGGTGACGAGACAGGATACTAAACGCGACGACGTGGCAAATTGGGCTTTGGTAAATGGATCCATCGATGAGAAGAGATGGATGACTGGGGAGGTATTCAACTTTAATGATTATATATCAGAATTTCGGTGCCGGCAGCGGTAAGCACTGGGTCGGTGTTCCTGAGCTCCTGCGATGCGTGAATCAGCGTGCTGTTATTGGGCGATTTGTTGTCACGTTGTCAGTTGTGCGATATTGTCCCTCGTTATGCGAACGCGATTGAGGATTTCTGAGGATTTGGGGGAATTGTAAGGAACTTTGTGGAACGGCGGTTTACACAGATTCATACACTCTGAACGACCGTGATACCAAGGCTTCAGATACAGGGAGCCAGGGCTTCCCAGCGTGTGTTACTTGTGATAGATGAGAAGAGATGAGAGCGACCTAGGGGGTTATGGAGAGAGAGGCATATTTCACCTATGGACTGAAGACTTCCGGTGTACCTGTACCAAGTACTTTTGAATGCATCAATCCATATCACAACGTCCGGACGACTTGTTTCTCCTGGCGCGTTCCCGATCCTGAGAGGTATAATTGAACAATGAATATTGAATGACTGGGTTGTTATTGGGCGACGACTAACACGTTGTGCGATTCGCGAACAGTACCAGGGATTTTTGGAACTTTAAGGAACGGTTTACACAGATAAACGCAGAGCTATGTGTATATTTCCAAAGCTTCAGATAGACCATTTCCTCGTCTATGTATCCACGTCCAAGTGCGCGTTCCCTGTGAGCGATGGATGAGAGTGTGAGCTGCAAACTTGGTTGGAGCTAAAAGGTTCGTGAAGTATCATATTCCCCCGCTATATGCTGTTATATGCTGCTCACCAATTACAGGGATATATCCCACGGACGAACGAGGCTGACATCCCAGTTTATTCTAATCAACGACCATTTTCTGGTAGTTTACGACCGGGTCAATGCTAATTACCTACAGAGGGCTATGGAATTGGAAATAAAAGGTGTGTAAGAACGGTACTACCGCGCTATACGCTAAAGAAACCTCAGTTAAACTTACAGGATATATTCCACGGTCGAACTTGGCTGCTGCGATTCAACAAATTCCAGGCTATCCGCAAGCTCTGTCTCTTCCCTCGTCCTCGTCTTCCTCGTCCTCACTCTCCCACCAGCTACACCATCTACACCCTGCGTGGGTGCATCGATACTATTCAAAGCTGTAATGCTGTGTGGACGAGTTGGCTACTACTACTGTACTCAGCCGCAAAAAGCTAGAGAGCAGCAATTAGACGGTGCGGTTAAAATATCGTTTACATTGCGTTCCGAATCTCTGAGCTACTTCACAGGATATCCTGGATGAAGCTGCTGCGTATGTCAGTGGATTCATTTCGACAAATAAATTCACGAGGCGCCGACACCAACCATTGTTTCTTGGCGCATTCTGTTCTTTCTGTTAGCGTATAGTTTAGCTCAGTTGATATCGGAACAACTGAGATTGTATATGTACCTGTTGGCCGCTTAGCATATAGTTTAGCCTCAAAGTAGTTAATATATGTACGACTGAATATACTCGTGTATTTCTGTGGTGCGTGATGTAGTTGGTACTGTATAGTTTACTGTAAGCACGGCGTATACGTGTACAGTGCACTCGGTGTAGTCAAGAGAGTCAAAGCATTAGAGTCCCTTGTATGTACGTACGGAGTTGTTCCAACACTTTCATCAAACATGAACATTCCGAACCTTTCCAAACTATCCACGGGCTATTCGTATCTTGCGTGAGTGGATCGGCTGTGTGCCATTACTTAGACTATCTACTCGGTGAAGTCAGCGCGTTCTGTTCGTTCGTTTGCTACGAGTCCTCTTCCACTGGTTGTAGCATCTTAATTGGGTGCGACGACTTTGCTTTTCAATTCCTTGGAGGGGAATAATATCGAGATTCAACAAAGTCCCGTGCGTAGTATCCCACCTAGGGTCTGCCGAGAAAGTCCGCTAGCCTTCTCGCAAATGTTAGTAACATTGGATGGTTCAGACAGTGTTTCTAACATATGTTACTAACAAAATTGAGGTTACTAACATGTGAAAAAGTAGTTTCTAACACTGCGAATAACATTTTGCTTGTTACTAATGCTAGAAAGTAACTACCAGCTCCAATCTGGCTCCTCGATAGCACGCGGTGTGATAATAGGAGCACGAAGATTAGTGTTCAGTACAGGCTTCACTGATATCAAGTCCCGCAAAGCAGGGCAAGACAAGTCTATGTCACGGTCGACCTTGAATTCAAGCTGGCGAGTAGGAAGAGGTGTATCGATGTCAATTTCTTCATCATCGTCCATGGCGTTGTTTTCATCTTCAAGCTCTTCTTCTTCTTCTAGTTCTTCAGCATCCTCTGCAGCCTTTATCTCGACCTCTTTGATTTTCTCTAACCTTTCAGGCTCGATGAAGCGGAACCCAACCACGGGCTGTTTTTTGATTGCTTTTTGTGTATCCTGCTATAGATAATTAACCTCGATGAAATTTACATACTTATTTGCAGTGAAGTGAAGTGCGAACCTTTTCTGTACCATTGTCCAACCTGTATCATATCGATTACAGTTCCAACCAGCTGATTGCCCCGAAGAGGTAAATTCAACCAAGTGACATATGAGTTTGTACGCTCATCTGACATTGAGTTGACTAGTATAGAGAAGATTTCGACAGCAAGAAACTGGAAAGGAGATAAGTTAAATGTGGTATAGCAAGAAACCAACAGCTCACAGCAATCACACTTGCATTAGAGTCCCTCTGAAGGCGTCGCCACCACTCAAGAGAAGTCTGACCATTCAGCGTGGAATTGAATGGCCAGTGACTGTACCAGAAATCTTTGATTTGAGTTTTCAAGCAATTGACTATTGCCACTTTTGTACATTCCCCAAAAAGTTTCTCTCGGCACTCTTCCGAATCGTTCTCGGGAAGATCCAAGATATCCTTCAAATTTTTTTTCAAGACTGCTTTCAAACGATCATAGGCGCGGGTGAATGGAACATGGTGATGAGGGCTTTCTCGTGGTACAGGTGGAGAAAGTGACTGAGTGGCAGCTGGCGGAATTGTGATAATGATGTTAGCTTTCAGAAAGTCCTCCGAAGGATATCCTAAGGAGGTGATTAGGAAATAAGAACAGATATAGGTGTACCAACATACGGGGATCAAGTAAAAATGCAGCAAAATATAACTCATTTGAAAAGAAAGCACTGTAACGAGTGTTATAGACCAACATCACCTCATGAGCAAGATCCTGGGAG
Organism: Lentinula aff. lateritia; assembly: GCA_027886305.1. Lineage (NCBI taxonomy): Eukaryota > Fungi > Basidiomycota > Agaricomycetes > Agaricales > Omphalotaceae > Lentinula > Lentinula aff. lateritia. The sequence goes on from MU795701.1 coordinate 11,835, forward strand.
ATTCCCGTCACTGCTCCTGGTCGAGAAAACACCTCTCAAAGATATGCTGCAATGGCCAGCCAGAAAACATACACGTCTGATGCATTAGCATCTGCGGCCTCAAGTGACCATAGAGAGCGTATGAAGGGGTTGATGATGGTTGTGTAACAGTGGAGTGACCTTTTGAATTTTTTGAGCTCGCCAGAAAAAGAATGTGCAAACAACTTCTGAATCTTTGGGGCCTATGTATATGCAAACAAAGTGAATGTTTGGAATTAATGATTGTGTATGAATCATGAACACACTTTGAGGAACTTAATTTGTTTTTCTGCAACGAGAGTTTGAATTGCTGGGAGATTAGGAAGGAGCAACATCGCAGATGTATGAAGTGAGCCAAAACGTGTCCCACCGGGCTTTTGGATCCGTAGAACTTTGTCATTACTGAGATCAGTCATTTGAGCTCGACGGTACTCCAGTAAACAATTGGTTGCCAGTCCAGATTTCCTGAAGTATTTCGCAATTCTTTTCATGATATCCAATGGCTATGATTCATGAGTATCAAGTTCCATCAATGGTTTTAAACACACCTCTTTGAAAGCTTTCAGTTTTGATATATCACCAACTGTATTATGGAGTGAGTGAATGCAATCATCCAAGTCGGCAACAGTTGGGGTTTCTTCTGTGAGACCCTCTCTGACTTTGGCAGTTGTGGTCATACTATTCCGAAACACAAGCAACGAAATTCTGCACACCAATGGATTTCATGATCTTTTTTGGACACTTAATTGGCATCAAAACAAGGGGAAAATAAGGAATGAATAAATACCGGTGCAATTTTACCTTTCACCCATTCTGTGGTGTGACTCTCCGAGGCACCTTGTGCACCAGCCAGAAGATATGCTGGGGTATGTCAGATAGTCAAATTCAAAGGGAGAATATTGATTCCATACCTTCACGAGATGGAGTAATTGCATGAACCATGTAAAAAGTATCTTTTTGGCGAACATTAGTTCCATCAAAGGAACAAGTGAGGTTACTGTCATGAAGTATGTAGCCCCTATCATTTTCCTTTTCTCACCGTCTCTACGCCCTTATTTGTACGATACATCACTCCATCACTTCCGCGTCCCAC
>MU795702.1:0-12944 GCA_027886305.1 Lentinula aff. lateritia
CTCTAGAAGATGTACATTGAATTCCACAACCTAGACAAAATCTACCGCCTATAAATACTAATTGACCCACTTCCTGGTGTGACCCACTTCTAGGGGGTCAATAGTATGCTGAGATCAGTTTTCTTGCTATGCACTTGCTTTATGTTAGTCTGTAGACGTATAGAAGGTAAGAACCACATTTATTGTTGGTAAGTCAAAAAGAAAACAAACCACGATAACTTCATTTCCAATGCGGGGAATCGAACCCCGGGCTGCTGTGTTCAGGATTAAACATGAAAGACAGCAATGTTAGCCACTACACCACATTGGATAGAGAGTTCCAAATAAATTGCTGATCAGTTGGTATCGGTTAGACTTCGGGGCTCGATCATATGCATCACAATCTTCCGTTCCATGATCACCGTATACTGTTTGGCTTGGACTGATTAGAATTGATCTTAGTTCAAGAATAGCTCATCATCGCCTATATAAAGGATGTCAATTTTCAGCTTAGCATTCGGTCCATCTGGTCTCTCTGATTACTCGGTCGCAGCATCCTGACGATGCACCTCTCTGCCGCTTTGCTGTCAGTGGCGCTTCTACTCGCACTTCGAGTTACAGTCAACGCCTGCAGTGACGAACACGCTCACGACCATAGCCATGCACACCAGAAAAGGCTGTTTCCTCAAACACAGTTGACGAAACCCACAAGGCCCTTGGAGTGGGGAGACTTGAATATCATCCATACCACAGATACGCATGGTAGGTCCAAGCCTCGTTGTTCAGTGGTCAGGCGCTGTATTTATGCTTCCGTCAATGAAGGCTGGCTTCTTGGACACCAACACGCTTCATTCCCGGAACCCAATTACAGTGGAGATCTCGGCGACTTTGCTAGCTTCGTGCAGCACATGAAGCAGCTTGCTATTGTGAGTAACGCTTAAAATTACACTAAACCCAGGGTTTATTAAAGCAACAAAACTGCAGGAGAAAGATGTTGATCTGCTTCTTGTCGACTCGGGTGATCTTCATGATGGAACAGGCCTATCTGATGGATTTCCAGCGGGAGGAATCGACGCTCATGATGTTCGTCCCTTTCGTGATTTTTTACTACACATTTCTGACCGTATGGTGTAGTCTAATCAATTCATCAAGCAACTTCCATACGATATCATGGCTATTGGAAAGTATGTGTAGCCAACACACTTGGATTCTCCGTATCTTACTGCTTTCTACCCCAGCCACGAACTCTACGACTATATCAATACTTGGGACATGTACACTAATTTCGTGCCCGCGTTAGATGGGAAATACCTCTCTTCTAATGTCAACATTACTGTTTTTGACGCTAATAACAACACCATTGACGTTCCCGTTGGCAATCGATTCCGTAAATTTACCACGAGGAAGGGAAGGAAGATCACCTCTTTGGGAGTGTTGTATGATTTCACGGGCAATGACGTGAATACAACGGTTCAAAGCGTGGCCGATATGGTGAAGGAGCAATGGGTTAGTAACATGAAGCTGATATCATCGATAGAGGCTGACTGGCTCCTTCAGTTCTCAGAAGCAATTGCCGAAGAACCAGATGTATTTTTATTAGTTGGGTATGTTGATCTCGTGTCGGCGTCTTTCGTTAGCATGCTCCGTATTTAATGCTGAATTAGACATATGCCTGTCTCACGCGACAATTGGCCCACCGTCTTCAACGCTGTACGTGCTGTGCATGCAGAGACACCCATTATCATTCTAGGTGGACACAGCCATATTCGGGATTGCAGTACGTCCATTAGGTTTATTTCCTTGCCTCAATACTCTATCTTTTTCTTGCAGACCAGCCTGACGGTCGCTCGATGGCTCTGGAGAGCGGACGATATATGGAAACTATCGGCTGGCTCAGCGCGAACCTTGGTAGCAGCTCGGACGTGAACGCAAAGAACAATATCTCGTTCAGCAGGAGGTATTTAGATCAGAATCGCGTTACTTACGAAGTCAGTACACGAATTCTTGCACTGAAAACTTAATTTATGGTCATTTTGATTTCTGACTTGTTCGATGTATAGTATCATTCCCAGCAGAGCAACAACTCTTTCGATACAAAAGAAGGCCAAAACATCACTCAAGGTCTTCTAAACCTTGGGGTAAAATATGATCTTTCAATGTTATTTGGAATTGCTCCGCAGGATTTCACTATCTCTCGGCATGTTCTTCTCTCTTCCTTTCTCAGCTTCCTCTGAACATCATACATCTCTATCAGCGATCCCTATCCATCTAATGGCTCCTCCCTCACCCTCTTCATCAATGAAGCTGCCCCTTATTCTCTAACTCTGAACAACACCCGCGCCAATATCACCAACATCATGATAACTAACTCCGGGTCACAACGTTTCGATATATACTCCGGTACATTCGACAAAAACGACCAAATTTCAGCTAGTCCATTCACCGATGCGTTCATGTTTATCAAGGACCTACCGCTCGGAGTGGCGCAGGAGGTGTTGCCTGCGCTGAATGCAGCTGGCGCTGATGAGAGGCGGAAGCGGGATTTGGGGTCAGTGTTGCAAGAGAGAGAGAGCCAGATGTGGAAGAGAGGGTATGTGAATATGAGGTATATGGAATGGTTAGATGAGATGGATCGGAGGCATGATGGTGCTGTCAAGAGAGCTTCGCAGAATCTGAAACTCGGATATGTTACGAGCGACGTAAGTGTCTTGTCTTGTCTTCGTTTAAAGCAATGGTTTCATTCTCGACTTCTAGTCTTGTCCTGGGGTAGGCGACGACACCATTCATGCTCCACTCGCATCTTTCGACATCCCGGATTTCATTGGCTCCGATACACCGTCCTTATCAAACGATAGCCTCGTTGATTTAGTCTTCGTGGACTTCATCCAAGAGCAGCTTTTGGAAATTCTTAATGAGGTGCAAAATGCAACGACGTACACAGATTCTGATGTAGCGAGCTACACGGATGTTTTGTCAAATGCCGTGTTGGGATTGTACGCTCAACATGCATGGAATTGACTCCCTCGTTATTTCTAGTGGTTACAGTGTAAATCTGGTGCCACTTTACGAATAGTAACCTCACCTTGTGAATGCTCGTGAAAGTCTTCGGCTTATACTTTTTCATCCGAAATTCTTGTTTCGCTCGAGTAGGCCGGTCATCGAAGTTGTCGTTGCTGCAGTTTAGAGCTTGGCACCATCATGGATGACGTGAAGCTCCTTGGCCGTAAATCTTCTGTTGGTATTACTATGTAGCTGCTACCAGCGAGATATACCGACATTACCGACCGATACTTGTCCTCTTTGCAATACTCTGAACTCTTCAAACACATCCTCCCTTCTTTAATTCCACGCATTCATCCCGTCAGGCGGAACCTTCGGCCCTATATGGTGGAGCAAATGCGTCTGGTTATTCTAATCGTGATTCTGAAGTACTAACTTAGAAGACTGCAAAACTGAAGTTAACGATTCGCCTTGTTCAAGCGTCCAGATGTATGGCTGAGGTATTTCAAGCTGTCAAAAATCGTGACGTTTTTGCAAGTCATAATGCTACTCTTAGATGGCTACGGGGAGTTGTTTCAATCCCTCGCCTTCTCCGGGCCTCATTTTGACAATCAAGGTGAAAAACATGCTATTCGCCGAGTGCATATATTACATTAACAATGAATCAATTGGGATGGACTACGACCGGTCACCATTGAGGATCTTGAGGAGGAGCCTTGTTGAGACAAACACTCAACTTATCATCACCCGTCCTCTTTGCCCATCGATAGATTTTCTGTCCCTTCTGCCCAGTATGCATCTGCGCCATAGTCTTTTCATGTCCCTCTAGATCGACATCATGACACAGATACACCTGAATGCTCCTTGTGCGGTCGTATATCATGATCGGAGGCATAAACCCCCAAAGTCCTCTTTGCATCTTGACCAGGAATGGGGCTTGCGAATGCATATTCGGTGGAAGAGCCGGTTCATCGTCACAATGGTCGATTTTCATGTTGTCCCTGGTCGCCCGAGACATGTTGTTCCAAGTCACCGTGGAAATCTTCTCGCCCCTCGCTGCAGCAAGACGCATTTCGGGAGGTTGCACGCTGAAAGTAAATTGAACCCATTCTCCACCCCTTAAAGAATTACAAGTCGGTTTATGTTCCTTCCAATGTATCCGTTGACATTCTGATACATTCAATGTGAAGGGCAAGTTTGTTCAGTTCGAAGCACACCGACAATTTAAACTGGTAGCTTACCGACTCCGCAATATTCCATAGAAAGACACCGAGAACACTTGCTTACCGTCTTTTTCCCGCAAACCACACAACCTGTATGATGGGTCAATTTCCCAATATCCTTTTGATTGATCGGTCCGAGAGGAAGTAGGAACGATAAGGCAAAAGTAGCCTCCGATCCACTTGAATTTCTTTTGACGGAGTAAGCTGGAGAAAGTCGTCGAGCATTCATGTTGAGGACAGCGATAAGAAATTTCTGTTCTTCAGGAGTGGCTGTAACCTTAAGCAAGGTCGATTGCTCGTTCGACATGAGCTCTTGGGCCCACTGAATCGTTTCAAAAGCAGGAGCATTCCGAGTTCCACGGCGGCATAGGACAACCATGACAGGAGTTTCCTCATTCAACATACGAACTTCGACAACCTAGAATATGAAGCAAGTAAATGCAATGAATGAGAAAGGGGTAGCATAGAAGGGTAGCGCACACGAATACATATAGCACACTTGGTATCTTTGTCTTGGATCAGGGCTGTGTTCACACCGTTGTCAATACCATCAGCAAGCCCCATGATAGTTTGACGAGCATCCATGAAGGTATTTTCGAAGAGGGGCCAGGCACTCTCTTTCCCTTCCCTTCTCGCGCGAATATTGGCAAACGCTTCCTCGAAATTACCTCGTGACACAGTCTTCAGCAAAGTGGTCTTGCAAGTGGTCTTTGACCATGGAGGGAGGACCGAAGGATCGAAGGGTGGCTTCGCATTGAGAGTGGCGAATGATTGAGAAGCATCTATTGCGCTACGGAACTTTTTCTCTATGGCATCATCCGGAAGACGAGTGGTAAGCGGCAGGTCTACGCCCATGCTATAGAGGTATTGCAGCTTTTCCTCTCTCGTAATGTCGACTGCTATGACTTTGGTACTCTTAGATTGGGCTTGACGTTTCATATCTTCCACGGCGAGTGCCGCCCAGTCAAAACAAGTCGAACAGTCCAATGTGTGGTGTTTCTTGCACTCGTATTCAGGATCTTTTCCCGAAGTTCGTGCCACTGCTTTGTCGAAAACATATGAGATTGGTTGTCGGTCCTGAATACATACATACTAGTAAGTCATGAAAGTCGTGAATGGGATAAATTCGGAACTATACCAGGAAATGATCTTCAGTCAGAGCGGGGAAAGCGGCGCATAATTGATCCATAATCTGGTAGTTATTGGTGAGTCTATGGTCGGTGTAGCATTCATGACAGTATTCGCAGCCATGAGCACCACAGAACGCAAAAGAGTTAATCATCGCCATGGGTTCCATCTGTGAAAGGAAAGCTCCTCCGTGTCAGAGCATAAATCAAAACAGGCGGCAAAAGAAAGCACGTGTCCGTTTGAGAAAGCAACGCCACTCTCTGCTGTGCCAGTGTACCACATTGGAATATTAGCATCAGATTCTACAATGTTCTCGTGCTTTCTAAGACATAATTGGTACTGAATTGCTAAGGTCTGCTTCATATCTATCCTTTGATCCCGCCATCCTTTCCATCACCTCCATCGCCTTTCCAAGCCTCTAGTAATCTCTCCCAGCTTCTCCTCGCCAACTTTGCTGGTTCGTCAGTTTGTGCTTTCGTGTATACACGAGAGGCAAATCTGTGAAACCGAGAAGTATCATTAGGGTGTGTGTGTGTGTGTTGAATGCAATAGCAACGAAGGGGGGCAGGAAAGCCCGCATAAAACAGAGGGAACATTTTGAGTACGTTCTGAAAATTTCAGCGGCACGCGACAAGGAAGAGATGAACAACCAATTGAACACAAAGTCGTTCAATTCGTGAAGCCAATAACGATTCCGAAATGCATGCTCCCTCAAGAAAAAACACCCATATGCAACTCACTGTTGAAATATCCCGCCCTGCAAGTCATTTTCCAATAGTTCCAATGCTCTTCCGGACGGCTTGAGAAATTTCGAAATCGGAGTCAGGATGTGAGATGACAACTGTGAAATCGATGCTGGAGGAATAGGGACAAGGAGCGTGGATGATCTACAAAAGGGATGCACACCACAGAAACGACAACGAACAGAACAGAATTCACAGAAGAAGGTCATCAGAATTAGAACGAATTAGTGAATGCAAAGAAACACATACAGATAATCAGGCAGAGGTTGGGGAGGACGTTTACGTCCTGCAGACATTATCTCGCTAGCTTCTTCTGATTGAATTTCTGTTTGACCATCTGTTACCGCATTCTCTTCTCGTTGTGTTCTGAAACCGCCCTCAACTTCACCTCTCTGTATCCTTTCTGCCCACTCCTGATACTCAACCCACTCTCTCTTCATACTCTCCATCATCTTCTGCCTCGCAACTTGCCTTGGTAAATCGCGGGACATAGATGCGAGGTGTTCAAATGTTCCGTAAATGGTTGTAGAGGTGAATAGATAGTAGCCAGGAGACCATGAACGAGTTTTGACTGTAGGGGTTGAGGTCGTCGTTGTAGGTGTCAGGGTTGGGGATGATGACGATGACGTGATTGACGACAAAGGATGTGATTTGAGCGACTCCGCGCCTCCAAGGACCCTCGGAACATTCTCGGGTTGACCCTCAGCCGGAAGTGGATATACGGCCATCTTTCGTACGACTTTACTGGCTTCGTGTAAACCTTTATCTTTGCCTTTCCCTTCTATCACCTCAATTGCAGTATCGTCATTTCTCATTACACTCATATCATGCCTCTTGAATCCAGTTACGTTCCTCACCTCATGCTCGAACACTTTCCGGATGCATATGGTCGTGCAAGACGGCTGAGCCGCGTGTATACGGCCAGTGATAGATTGTGTGCAGTATGTGAGGCACCATTCATCCCGTTTGGGAGAGAAACGACCTGGGGAGGTGAATCAAGAAATTCGTTGAGTGAAACGCCGGGATTCCGAGAAAATATAATGAAGGCTTGTAATGTGGAATAAATTCAACAGATACGTCACTTACTCACCTTTAGGAGGCATAAATATTTTGACTGTGGGCCATTTTGCAAAAGCTGGTCCTCGAGGTTGGACTTGTTGTTGATTTGGAGGCGATTGAGATGAAGAAGAGGCCATTGTCAATTGTATACGGTATGTCAGCGATGTTGTAAGCCGCCGGAATAATGTCTGGAATTAAGAATTAGTTCTAGTTGATGGGAAAGACTGAGTGGTATCAGGCCAGGTGCTGGAACAATCGTGGTAGAGGGCCAAGGCTAAGATGGAAGAGATAGGATAAACGAAATTATGTACGGAGCCGCGAAGATTCCGCTTACTAACTCTAATCCTAGCCCTAACCCCACCTCTTTCCTATAAAGCCGACACAATTTTTTTTTGTTTTTACATACCTCGCCGTTCGAAGAATTGTTTTCGCAGCTGCACGTACAGAGAGCTCACCTTGTGTGATGCTTCACTCATATTACGCTGTGGGGAAAGTCCCCGGAGATACAGAGTTTCCTCTCGGATTCCTCGTTCCCATTAATGGAAAGCAACCGACCGTTAAGCAAGGCGGTAAAGGTTCGAGGAATGGCTGGAATCTTTTTGCTTTCCTCTAGCTCGAATAATTCGAACTAGCAGGCTTGCTCCTCCAAGCCAGCTCTGTCCCACCTAAACGTTTCATTCTCTGCTGGAAAATGTCGCGAAGATATGAGTGGCGTTCTTGCATGTCCTTCGAGGTCAGGGAGGGTGAAATTGGGTGGATGTTGCTCATAGTGATAGTTATACGATTGTTGATTCACATGTGGATCTTCAACTCAATGGGGCTCACTCTCTTTCGGCGAGCAAATCATTTTTTGGATTTTTATTCACGGACGTTCGTCGTTCGATCTATGTGTCGCCTAGGAATTTTGCAAGGGACGGTCATTGCGTGTCGAGGTACGTGTTCTCATTTTGACATGTACAATTTGAATGATGCTTCAATCTGCAAACGCAATTGAATTTCTTCATGGTGTAATACCACCTCGCCTACGGGCGTGTGTTGGGTGTGCTCCAAATTTGACACCTCTGATTTTTGCCCTTGCTCCCTTCCACTTCCTCGTGCCTTTCCCTGCCTATTCCTCTAAATTTCGGCTGACCACTCCAATAGGGACTCTGGGTGTATTCTCCTGTCTTGTTACCAATATACGACCTCGATAGAAGCCATCTTTGAAAAAAAGTTCATCGTTCGACCGACACAGTTCAGTCTGAAGTGTTCTGCGTGTGCTGTTTCTTCGTGAATATGGGCTAGTCTTTCTCGCTACATTATCATATAGTTTTTCCGCTTCATCTCTACACCCTCGTTCCGTTCAATGCTCCTCTCCGGCTCTTTCGAAGCCTCGCATATTGATACTTCTTCCACGATGTGTCGAGGTCAATGTGTAGCCCATATTGATCATATAACCATATGGACGTCCTTTTTCTTTCTGTATTTGATTTCATTCTCTTACGGAATATCCCAGTTGTTTTCTGGACGGGAATACATCATGTACACCGCCGTTTTTGTGGTAGTCAATGTGAATTCTGCATCATATTTATCAGATATTCATAGCACTGTCTGCTGTAGCGAACGTGATCTGTTGTATCTAAACTACCAGAAACTACTCAACCAAATGAGTATCCTTCGTCCATTCAAAGCTACAGATATGTTCAAGTTCAATAACGTGTTCGTCGATGTTTTTGAAGAAAAGTGCAGCGTTACTTCACTGACCTTGTTGCTTCAGGAACTTGGATATCTGGACGGAAACGGTGAGTGGTAGGTATGAACCTTTTCTACTGATCTCTGACTTAGCACGAGTAGTACAGCATTGGCTTCTATCTGCATTACCTTTCCCGCTGGCCTGACCTTTGCTATGTTCAGGAAGCACCCAGTCGTCGTATGATGGGTTATGGTGATTCTCTATTTTAGATTTACTCTATCCATCGTATTTTCATCCATCATTGTAATCGACAGTCATTGGAAAAGCCGAAGGCCAAAGCACTGAATGGCATGGACACGTTACAGCTATCACCGTCGCTCCTGAATATCGTCGTCTTTCTCTTGCCCGCAAAATGATGTCCCTCCTCGAGCTTGTCTCGGATGAAAGTTACCGAGGTTTTTTCGTCGATCTATATGTACGGTGCAACAATGCTGTTGCGATCCAGATGTACGAAGGAATGGGGTATGGCGTGTATAGACGAGTGAGGGAATATTATGGTAATTTGGGTGTAGGGAAAGGCGGAAGAGACGAAGAAGATGCATTCGGTATGTGATTTACTGACAGGTACATAGATTAGAAAGGCTAATGATTCTCTTGCTTTAGATATGCGGAAATCTCTTTCACGAGACAGCGCACGACGTTCAGTAAGGAGCAATGGACGAGACATAGTTGTTAGCGCACACGAAGTTTCTTAGCAGTCGTCCTAATCAAACAAGTCCCTCATCCGATGTAATATATAGAGTTGAAGGAACATTCATATTCAATGAAGACATTTTAAACAACACCAATCCACCTTCCCAAGTCATCCCAGATCCCAAAAGCCTGTGCCGCAACGACAAGAATAAGGAACGCTATTGGCGTCATATAATCCGATCTGTTTGAAGTGTTCTAGGTCAATCAAAAGTAAATAAACAAGACTGAAGGAAAATATAAGCTTACAAGCCCTTCAATCTATCTACTACCGTCACCGTATTGGCGTTACTTGTGTCAGTTGTGTCGAATTCTGAATCATTGGGGCCTAAACCCATCAATCCTAGTTTGGCTGCATTTCCTCCTGTCAACCTCTTTGTACCAGCCCGAACCGTTTGCATATACGGTGCAGCAAAATTGTTTTTGCAGATTGATTTATGTTCTTTCCAATCTCTGTATATGTAAGCGGGGAAACGGACGGATTACATGAGGATGGAGGATAAGGAAAAAAGGTTGATTAGTATATAGGTAAGAGTCGAGGAAGAGACACCAAGAATGCAACGAAAATGAATGAAGAAACGAGGGAAAGGAAATTAACGAAGAAGTGTTCACTCACAGTCTCTGACATTCAACCCCACAATACCAAAACTCCTTACATGAGGAACATTTCGAGACAGCCTTCTTTCCACAACTTCTTCGTGTACACAGGGTTGATCCTGTTGTCACCACAATTCTATTTTCGATTCCTGGCGCTCCCTCGTGCTCGGGATGGTCACGGTGGCATACCCCCTCCAGCCAACCCATCGCCTGCCAGAGACCGTTGATCCATATCGGATCTTCCGCATCAGGTATATCATCTTCATTGACGTTCTTCTGTGTAGTGTTGCTCTGTTGATTTCCTTTTTGTTCAGTCTCGTACCGCATGACCGCGCCTACCGCTCGCTGTCTTGGAAACTCATCCTTGATCGCTTCAAGAACATCGACAGGGAACGATGGGGACAAACAGGATTCTTTGATTGTTGTGTAGAAGAATGTCAATAATCCTGCGTAAAGAAAGAAACTCTTTGTTAGATTCGAATAGTGAACGTCGAGCTTTTGAAACACCAGACTTACTAGTCGCCCCAGGAACCCTGATCAAATCTTCCATCGTCTCATCTAGAACACCAAATAACCCCGTTTTGATCCAGTTTCGCAGAAGTTGCGCTACTTCGGGCACAGGCCGCTGAAGGATGAGTTTGAGAGCAAGGTTCAACACAGCTATTGATACTTCTTTCTCAGTATGCGCCGACTTGTCGGGATTTTTTATATGCATCAGAGCGAACGCATTCCGCCAATATTCTTCCGAGTTTCGAAGAGCATCAGCAAAATCATCCAACTCGGAAGTATTTGAGGAGGAAGCAGCGAACTCCCGCAGACCTACATACACGTCATGACAAAATCCCAAGTCTTCGACGGCGTACGAAGGATCTCCGAGGGCTAGACGGTTGGACATCGTTTTGAGGAGGTATTGAGCTGAGGTTTGGAGTTCGCCAGATTGGCTAAAAACACTAGGAGCCCGGATACCGGTGTAAATTTTGTCCAACAACGAATCGAGAGGAGGTTTCTCGTGCCCTTTGAGGTATTCCTCGACATTTTGCGAGAATTTGAAGAATATGATAGACCGGAGGATGGAGAGGTTGAGACGAGCAATATTGGCAGACGTGCAGTGAACCCAGTGGCGGGATATGAGAGAAAGGGTATGCGATGATGGATGGAAGATTTTTCTATTTGAAGGTTTCAAAATCTGTATCATCAGGAAGACGACGAAAGTTAGACGACCTACAGATACATAGAGGAGTCCTCAAGCAGTAAATAGCCCATTAACCTCGACACAAGTAGACGTTCGGGCTCATGTGTGGCGTCTTGCTTGAGTGTGTTCTGAGGTTCTTTCCACCACTGATAAGGGGCACACCGGTCAGCGTCTCAAAAAGTCCATATGAATAAGTGTAGAAAAGAACGAGACGTCGAAGGATGTAGAGGGAAAGTGAACAATCCAATTACCGTAACTCACTCGATCAACCATTTCTTCCCAATTATCCATGATGGCACTCAGTGCGCGTCTGTCCACAGTGTTTCGTTGGTTTCCGGAACGCTCGTCGCGATCGCCATTGCTCATACCGATGACCACGAAGTAGAGGATGACGAATGGAGGGTAGAAGGACGACATTGCCTGGAAATGGCACCATTCATGAATGATCAGCATAACATACCTGAGCGCAAGATACAGCGTCAGGTATCTCGTTCGGTCGAGCACTCACATCATCAGCCATAGTATCGCCCTTCAGCTCGATGACATTTCGACATAGAGCCTCAACAACGCCAGCATTCACGAGGCCTTCCAGGTCTTTCCTGAGATCTTTTCCTTCTGCTAGGCTTCCTCCAGAACCTTCGCCAGAGCTCGATGGCTGCACTGTCACTCTAGAAAGCTCTTCAGCGACTCTCCTCACAGCGTCCATGGCGAATATAAAATCCTGTCCGTTGTCTCCATGTGAGTTCGTCGATCCGGTGGGGCCTATATAAAGAGCGGCAACAGTCCGGGTAGGATTCTGTGAAACGAGTTTTGTCCATTTGGAAGATTTCGTGGTGATGGTCCGGTCGAGAGCGGAATGGGAGCGGGACATCGAGGTTTGAAATTTAGAAATTCGGGAATTCGGGCGGGCCGGGATGGAAGAGTGGCTTTAGTACTAGTAGGTGGTTTCTCTTGTGTTTTGTTCCAAGGATACCTCAAGAATGAATGAAGGGCGTCGCAGTTCGTGGTCAAGATTAAGATTTCTATGTTTACTAGGAAGGCTCCTTCAAGTTACCCGGACCCACACCTCAATTGAAAATGTTAAAGACGGGAATTCGAATAATTTCCGGCAGTGATGAAGATGAGTAGACACTGAAGCTTTTAGCTTGACCTCTTTCTCGTTTACGCATTGTAAATACACCAAAAATTACACTGTGCCGCTTTTGATTTCGAGGAGGAATCTCTCCATCTCGACTCTGACTGGCATGAGGTACGATTCAATCGAATTCACTTTTGTTGTCAAATTAGTCCTACGGAGTACGTGTTGGATACACGTTATGTGAACATGGACAAGGTCTGATTGATGAAGGAAGGTCTTACGGTACGGAACCATGATGGAGGCCACGATCTCCTTTTCCGGCCCAGGACCGTACCACTAGCTTCAGGACGCCTTTTACCAATACGCACATAGGGAATAAGATACTGTGAGCTAGAGTATCGATGAGTGCAGAATCAAGGAGGATCATGCACACCTGACGGGAACGCTTTTCCCGGCCGAGAAATATATAGGGAAATAAAAAGAGCAATCGCCGATTTCCCCTTAGTGAATAAAATGTTTTCCC